>JARJLG010000328.1:0-75328 GCA_029448575.1 Mycena maculata
CAAAGCGGACGGACTATGATCCTAATATCACGGCCGAGACCTGGTCGATTCTCGACCAATGTTGGGCGGCCGCGCCGGAGCTCCGGCCTGTCATATCAGAAGTTCGAGCCCAGCTCTCTGCCGCCTTCGACCCGAGCACGACCTGAATCGGCCCCCGATACTCTCAATCACAATCACTGTATAATATCTAACCAGTTGAATGGCACACAATGCAAGAAACCCTAATAAGAAAGTGGTGTTGAGACCTTCGTCGGCCAGATGCCAGTGTCCCTCGTGTTTACCAGATGCGCGTCTCGAGCAACAGATCGCTGTTCCCCTCGAGCCCGATGCACGCCTTGAGGAACGTCTCGAGCGCGTTGCGCTGCCTATTGAGGCTGTTCACGACCTCGGTGCCCGGCTTCACAAGCGGCGCCTTGAGCATGTACGAGAGGAGCGACAGCACCGGGTAGAGCGGGGCAAACTCCTTCGCGTCGGTGGAGGTGTTGCGGTACTTGATGCGCGTGAGCAGCTCAGTGAGGATCGCGAGGTCGAGGATGAGCGGCGTCGCGAGCAGCGAGTCCTCGCACTCGTTGAAGATGTTGATCGTCGAGCGCCCGCCGCAGAAAATCTCCGAGTAGTACTCGTCGATCGCGCGCTTGCTGTCGCCGACCGCGGGCACGTACTTGATCACCACCTATCACCATTCGTCAGCTAGGGTCAACACTGGACAAGGGTGACTTACAATGTGGTCAGGGTGCTCACCCTTACCCGTCGCTGTACCCTTGGGCCCGGCCTCAGGGGCCTTGTACAGCAGCCTATTCGCATCGACCATGTCGTCCACGACGCTGCTCTTGCTAATCTCCTTGCTCCTGAACTGCTTTTCGGCGGATAGGTTGTGCCCATCGTTATTGCCGAGGTGGTTGTACGACGCGATCGAGAGCGGCTTGATTCCCGCGTTGACGAGGAACTCAGCGAGGACCGACTTGAGCTTCGTCTGCCCCGATTTGAGGTCGTCCCCACCGATGAACGACTGGTGGCGCTCCGCGAGCTCGATGACACCCGGGACGAACGTGTTCTGCGGCGCGCCGTTGACGAACGGCTCACCCTCGAGGATCGCCGCGACGGCGAAGAGCGTCGAAGGCGACACCTCCGAGTGCGACGCCTTGATCGCGGCGAGCAAGTTGTCCGCCGTGTCATTCACGCCCGCAGTAATGTCGCTGTAGCGCTCGGTGTTCGCTGTCCAGAAGACGACCGCGCGGCCGAGCTCGTTGTCCTTCTTGAATTTGCGGATGTCCGCGCGGATGTGCTCAAGGTGCGCCTGCTTGTCCGCACCGGGGATAAGGTTGTCCGCACGGGCCTCCTGGTTCGCGGCGATGAAATCGGGGTAATAGATCGACGGGAGGGGCACGCCGATCGCGGCCATGTGCGGCGCAACCTGGCGCTGCAGGTCGTAGTCGAGCACCTGCGCGCGCTCCATCGCCTTGTCCATGCTCAAGCCGGAGATGTCCCACCCGCCGAGGACAAGGTCGTTCGGGTGCACCATTGGGAGAACGTCCGAGATGGGGACGTGCACATCCTGCCCGGTCGCGCCGTCCGTGCCGATACGCACGGTCGACGCGCGGAGGAGGGACCCAATGTAGTTGGGCTGCTGTACGCCCGACTTGGTGTGCCACGAGATGTTGTGGCGATTAGCGAGGATGGTCGCGCAGAGTGTACTCCCGTTGTTGCCGCCCAAGCCAATCATCATTAAGCTGCGCCAATAAATTAGGGGCATGCAAAAATGATGAAGAAGAAACATTACCCAGTCTTGGACACGGCCTTCTTCGTCTGGAACTCGTACGACTGGGAAGTAGGAGTGACGGTGAACTGGCCGTTCGCCACAGAGACATTAGCCCCGCGGTTGACAAACTTGGCGGTGATGTGGTCTTCAGTGTAGGACGTGTTCTCCGAGTGCACAACGATGGTATGTGGACGGCGCGCAGCGGTGGGGTGGATGGGCACGATGGACTCGAGCTCCGATTCGGGGGTGGTGTACCCAGAGGTGTTGGTAGGGGCCATAGCGAACAGTATAAAAGATAAGGGTAGGAAAGGAAAGGGGGTAATTAATAGGATATGAGGAAGCCTGCGGCGGAGTGCTTAGAGCCTCTGTGGGAGTTGTGGGAGCTGCAAAGCTGGTTCGAGTACATGCAGAGGCTGCAGTAACTCTGAGTATGGTGTTGGGGGAAGGAAAACTTGTGTCTCTCTTGGGGCAAGATGGGAGTTCGGGTCAAGGGGGACTGCGGTCAAAAAGATGAAATCGTCCGACTTTTATATCACAGGCTGGCGTAATTGGAAATATGGTTTCCTTATCGGACCATCTCTCCGAGCCTCGTTGCATTCAAAACTATCCATTTATTAGACGCAAAAGGGGTATGTAGTAGGCGTAGCAGACAAGGCATAGACAGGCGAGAAAAGGGTGGCTCCACATATCGAGGACCCTTGCCCGCGGATAAGGGTGCGCAGGTAAGTAAGTTAAAGTAATATCAAGAGAGTGTAGATGCCGAGCGGCGCAGTGTGATCCATAATTGCTGATACCCGTTAGCCACGATGCGATTCATATCTAGACAGACACACCGTTTATGAGTATACAGTGATGAGAAAGCATAGGGATCCAAGGACAGGACACGCAGACGTCAACTCGCCCGTCTGCGCGGGATTCAATTCGTTCTGGCGGAGGCACATATCGTTCAGTCGTCTAAATCGGGAATGCTCGCGATGCTGAGCGGGCGCGCCTTGGGGTGTGTCTCGAGGAGGTTGACCATGTCCTCGATGTCGTTGCCCGCCATGAGGGGGCCCTTGTCCACATCCACGTCGTCAGAGTGGGCTTTGGCGTCGGAAGAGACGACGGTGGCACTGGCGTCCGAGGTCACGTCCTCGGCTTCGTGCTCGCGCGGCGACTCCGGTGCCTCCGCCTCCTCATGTTCCTGCTCGGGCTCCTGCTCGTGGTGCTCCGACTCTGCTTCTTCCACAAGGTCATGTTCTTGATCGTGTTCGTGTTCGTGCTCCACTTCATGTTCCTCTTCGTGTCCATGTTCCTCTTCATCGTGTTCCTCTCCATGCACCTCCTCGTACTCCTCCTCAGCCACCTCTTCCTCGTGTTCATGCTCCTCGTCACGAACCTCCTCTTCATGCAACTCTTCGTGCGGCTCCTCCGAGGCCACAGTCGACACGGAAGGGTGCGCCGAGTGTCCATTCTCATGCGCAACCTCTTCGTCCGGAATAACCCCTGCAGCTACGGCCGCAGCCCCAGCTTTATTATCGGCCGGCGCCGTCTTCTTCACCCTCGTTCCCGCAGCCGGCGCCTTCCCCCTCGTCGCCCCCCTCGTCGCTGCACCACCCCTCACAGCCGGCTTCCCCTTTACAGGCGACAAAGCGGCGGCCGCAGCCATCCTCGCCTTGCTCGCCGCCGTCGGTTTGCTCAGCCTCTCTGCGACATCGGCGCTCACCGCGACCTTCTTCTTCGGCACCGGCGCCGGCTGCGCGTCACGTGCGCGCGCGAGCGACGCCGCCGTGGGTGCGAAGAGACCGGAGCTCGGCGTCTTGGGGCGCGTGTGCGCACTGGAGGCGGGGGTGCTAACGGCGGCGCTGGGCCGAGGCCGCGACGGCGTCTTCGGACGGGCGGCCTCACGCGCAAGTTGCGCGGGCGACGGCTTGGCTACAGGTTTACTGCGCGGCGCCGTCGAAGAACCTGCTCCTACAGACTGGCCCGTGTGCTGCGGCTTCATCGGTGCAGGTGACTTTGGGGTCGATTTTGGAGTTGCAGTGGGGGTTTTGGCAGTATGAGGCATGGAAGAAGAAGGGTTTTGCTTGTTGGCTGCTGCTGGTGTAGGCGTGGCAGGCTTTGGGGTGGCAGGGCTGGCAGGATCCAGGGCGATCGATGTCGCGGGTGAGGGTTCGAAAGGTTGAGTATCGATGTGGGGTGGTACCGCGGATTTGGGCTCGGACACAAACCCGGAGGCTGTAATCGACGCTGGCGGAGTCTGTTGTTGCGATGGTGCGAGCTCGGACTGGCGCCGGGTCCAAGAGGACGATGGGACGATTGGGGGTGGTTTCTCATTGCTAGTCGTAACGGTTCGTGGAGGCCATTCGCGTTTAGCCTGGGCCTCTTCTTTGGCAGAGTCCCCAGTGATGTTGGACGCTACACTGTTGCTGCGCGGCGATATTGACTGCCGTTTCTTCTGCTGCTCGAAGCGGCCTATAAGGTTCGCCACGCTCTGCCGGGGTCGCTCATCGGGCAATGGCCTGCGTCCGGCGGTGAGCTCTATCAGATCGAGACAAGCAAAGGCTACTTACATGGGAGGTCAAAGTAAAGTTGTATTGATCCCTATTAAGTAACATGATGCACTCAACAGTCTACGTCCAGTCATCATGGCAACCACCTTGATAAATCCAGCGATGCAAGTCAGTGAAATATTGGCATTTACGCTGGTCAATTTCCCTGCCCAATTGCGATCGGGGAGTGGCAGAAAGTGTCGCGCGTAGATATAGTCAATTTGTATGTACCCCCGGCGCCGGCATGATTTCCTTCAATTCGATTTTTTCACAGCTGGGAATTTGGACAACGTTTAATCTATTGGCAAGTATGGGCATGCCGATAATTTGAATTAAATCGTAACTAAATTCATGGACGTAGATGACAGAAAAGATTACACCAAGTGTATATCATCGCCGAAGGGGAATTGACGGCAAGCGACAGGAACTGAAGAACGTGGAAGCAGAGTACAGTATTTATTTTGGGCAGCGAGGAAACAAACTGGAAAGCTTGGATCGAATCAGAGTTGAACCAAGGAAACAGGTATGAATTGTGAATTGGCCCACAGCCAAGCGATACATCGATTTCACCCAGGATGATAACTTATGTCCCCACCGCCAAAAAATATTGCGCGGTCAAAGCGATAAATCCTGTTGGCCATTTTTGGGCGGTGGCGGTGCGAGTCCGCAACCGTTTCTGCTCTTTCGTGCATTTAAATTGACCTTCCAGATTGTCGTCCACCTGTTTGGAGATCGCGGCGATCATAACTTCAAGTCGGTGATATGATTGATATCCTCGTTTTCGACGGGTCAAATAATTCTCTGGCTGGCTGGGCTTGGGACCCGACATGGCTTTTTCCACTGAGTTGAGCCTGCCTCCTCTATGAATTCCTGCGGTACTGAAACCACGCTCTGTTGGAATATGAAGCTGCAGTGAAATGTACTTGGAGAAGGTACGCATAACCGAATAGTAATAGCTTGTGCTTCCCGCAAAAATGCAAGTACCATCATGTCCAGACCCCACAAAAAAATCGCCTCGACGTACGGGTCGAAGCCAGGTATAAAATCCTCAACTCTTCTTTGATAGGAAAGCCATGTCTCTGCCCACCTCCAGCACTGGCGAGGAAGTCGTCGACGCCCTTGCCGTGGAGATTCAAGGCAAAAATGATCTTCACAGTGTTGATCACTGGCGCGAGCACGGGCGGGATTGGTTTTGAAACGGCTCGCACAGCACGCAAACCTCGTCATTGGATCCAGAATTTTGAGCGGATGTCGCTGAATTCGCCTGGAGTCCACTGTGGCGCGTTTCTAAATAAACTTATAATAAAGGCGGCACCGCACAAAGCACATAACTCTGTTGATGCCATCCGGTTTTTCCTACATGTCGGCGCCGATGCTCTATTCGCTCGTGTTGGTTAACGGTATGCAGGGGAGTCTGAGGACCTTAGAGGTGTCTTTGATCAAGATCATCGGCCGTGCTCGGGGTTGAGAGATGTCTTCGCGGCTGCGATCTAGCCGGGGGATTTAGAGCATCTTCTCTCTTTTTGGCGAATTACGGCACCCACTCCCGTATAATCCTCAGCATCTCATCCGCGTCTTCCCCCCTCCAGAAATGGGACCCGCCTTTGACCTCGACCACCTTTACCCTCCCCGCTTCCTCTAATTCGCGTTTCCATGGCTCATACGCCCCCTCACCCGTAAACTCGTCTGCATCTCCGTACACGCACAGCACCCTCGCCTTCTCGTTGCTTACCAGGGCCTTGAGCGTTTCGGCGTAGTGGGCATGACGGAAGAGGGTGAGGAAGCCGCGTACGGAGAGAGGGTAGGAGAGGAGGACGTGGGATGTGCGGATGTTTGGGAGGGGCGGTTGGAGAGACGCGACTAGGGAGCCGTGCGAGTAGCCCTACGCGCGCTTATGTATCTTGTCCGAATGAACTGAAGAATTGAACGGACTTACTAAAACGACGACATCTTGCACGCCCCCGACCTCCCCTATAGCCCATTCGATCAAGGCAGCGAGGTCGTCCGCCTCGCTCAGCCCGGTGAACGAGCCCCACCCGGTCGAGCGCCCGACGCCGCGCGTGTTATACCGCAAGACATGATAGCCCTTGGCGTGTAGTGGCGCCTGCAGCTCGAGAAGGACCCTGCCCTTATTGTCGTCGTTGACATGTTGAACAACATTTGACGACGCACGGATCGTTCATGCGGCCGCCGAGCCGGGACCACGGGTGGAGGAGAACCGCTAGCTTGCGCTCTACACCGGAGGTCGGAGGTGGCGCGAGGACGACTTGGAGTGAGACGGCAGTGCGGAGGGGGACGAGGGACATTGGTGGGCCGGGAATTGCCGGGGTCACTAAGTAATGCTCGTTGTCGGGCGACGATGTGTGTCGAATCTTCCTGTCGAATTCGAGGGCTTGTTTCGTGAAAAGGTGCCCTTGGACTCTGTCGTGAATAGGCTCGCAAGAAATAGACTAGAAGCACCTCTCGAATGGCCCGCTCCCCCTCCCCGGCAGAAAGCACGCGAGCTCGCAAAGGACATCCGTGCCCATATCGCAAACAATGACCTCGCTGCAGCTCTGGGAATCTTGCGGAAAGCACAACACGGTCCATGTCCTCGTTTGCTGGTCCACACAACCGTGCATGCACTCCTCCGCATCGACGCTACACAGCGCGCAGGCGGACTCCTGCTCTCCTTTGTCTCTCAGGAAACAACAGCAACCCGCGCACCCCGCATGCACCCAAAAACCCTTCACTTCACCATGCTCGCCCTTCTCTCCCTCGCCCCCAAGACCCAGAGCCCGCAGGACTGGTCCCGTACCATGTCGCGTCCCGCGATCCTCCGCATCGACGCAGCCATGGTATCCCATCCCCCATTGCGTACCGCCTTGGCTCTCTCCCTCGCTGCCCGAAGGCGCTTTGTCCCGCGCTCGCCCACCGCAATTGGCGACCTCTGGCAAGCTCTGTTAGGCCAGAGGGAGTGGATCGCCGCCGCCCATATCTTCTTTGAGCAGGTCATCGACTACCGCCACCACCACGTGCTGCGCTACATGCTCGCCGACCCCGACTCCCACCTCCATCAGAACGCCCGCATGCGCCTCGCGAAACGGCTCGAGTTCGTGAACAAGGAGAATGTCAGGCCGAACCGCTCGTTGTTTTCGAGGTTGTGCGACCGCGTTGCCGGCGTGCTGCAGACCATTGCGAGGCGGCGAGGTGCCGCGAGCACCGACGACAGGACGCAAGACGACAAAGACGCGTACGAGGGCAAAACCCACCATTGGGACGTGGACTTTGACGCCTCTGCGAGCGAAGCGAGCCCCTCCGATTCCTTCTCCTCCCCCCCCCATTCACCTCAACGTTCACTTTTACATGACGAGAATGATGACAGGCGCTGGCGCGTCAAACTCCGAGAAAATTGGGCACAGCAACGCCGCATGGAGCACCAGTCCCGTCTCGCGCTCCAAACGCTCAGCATCATCGGATCACAGATACAGGGTATCGGTGTCGGGGAGCTGGACAAGTCAAGGAACGGGAGGTGTGTGCCGTGGGGGGAGGTCGGGGCGTGGGTCATTGCTGTTGGGTCGGTGAGTGCGAGCCAATCTCTGTTATTTGTCCCGATGTGCAATCATGTCTACGGGACCACTGCAGATATGCACTTTGCGTCCCATTTTTCACCCCTCATCTTCCTTTTTTGCCCCACTAACCCTTATTCATTCCCCAGATCCCCCCTATCTTTGCTCCCATCCAGGTCTACACCCGGGTCCTCACGCCCAGTGCCACCGAGCATCGATACGCGCGCCTCCCTGCACGCGCGCACCTACGCGATCTGCTCGAGGGCTTCGCGCGCGCGCTCCCGCGGACGCCCCATGTGTGTAGCATACCGTCCCGGGACGGGCCGTGGAATACGCCTGTCCGGAGGGGGTTGCGCCCCGATGCTGCCACCACGACTTGCGCGCCCAACGGTGCCGGTGCTACCGCAAACGCTGATTCTGCCAACGACAGCGACGGGCACGACGTCAGTGGAGAGAGTCGCTCGCGGCACGTCCCCCCGGCAGATGCTGCCGACGCGGCGGACGACTCGCTCATGCCGCCGCCGAGCTTGTCGACGTACGAGGCGCTGCTCGGCGTGTTCCTGCGCGCGCCCGGGTGGCGTGGGCAGCCGCCGATGGGCGCGGTGTTCGAGCTGGCGCGGTTCGATGAACGCACTGGGCGGGAGGGAGATGACGATTCCACGACACAAAACCACAACCTCGACAACGACGAACGAGCAGTTGACGGGCGCGCGCTTGAAGGGAAGGAAGCGGAAACGGAAGCGCAGCTCTGGAACAAGGACGCCGCGACACAGCACTGGCACGCGCCGCGCTCGCCGAACAACGAGCGCCAGGGGCTCTCTTTCCCCGCCCACCCGCTCGATTTCTCTCTTTACCCTTCTTCCACCTCCAATTCCGACTCACCGGAAGAGCCCGCCGTATCATCCAACTCGGATTCCGCGCCACATCAAGGCGCGCACGCGGAACGGCACCGAATGGACGACGACGAGCCCGCGCGCCTGCGCCTGGCGTGCACCGTGCTCTCGCACATGCTTCACCTCCGCAACCCGCCGCTGCCCCCTTGGGAGTCTGAGTACATCCTGCGCCTGCTGGCGGCGAGAAGGCCCGCGTTTGAACGGGCGGCGCGCGCGGACGACATACGCGCCGAGGCCGCAGACGAGAGGGCTGCGTCTGACGCAGGGGCGGAGGGGACAAGTGCGGAAGTGGAAGTGACGCACGCGCGGGAGCTGTGGGAAGCGGTGTGGGCGGGCGCCGCGGCACGGCGGGAAGCGGAGGCGCGCGCGGCGCAGAGTAGCTCCGAGTATCAGTACGGGCAGATGGAATCCCGCCCTCCCGACGCGTACACGCAGGCCCTCGAACATCAGGATGCCTATGCAAACGGAGATGGGGTGGCGCCGATGCCGGACTCGTACGGCGCGGTGGACTTGGACCAGGGCCGGGGCATGTTTCTGCGGAGGGAGGCGGACGTGGAGCGGGTGCAGCGCGCGGAGCTGGATCGGTTTAATCGGCGGCTCGCTGCGAAGGAGCGGGAGCAGGAGGAGGCACGATATCGGGCGGAGGTGGAGTGACGTGGGTCCTGTCGTTTAAAAGGTGCGCTGTTGTTGGCATTTTCCAAGGCCCAACCCGGTATCCCGAGACGAAATAGGGAGAAACGACTCTTCAGGTCAAAGAAACTGCACTTCCGGCTGCTCGCGTGTAAAAAACCGCTCTTTTTCAAGATGCTGTCCGATCGCATTAATATATAATACTAGAACGAGGAGATTTTTTTAACCTTCACACGTTGTGAATTAAGAGCCTACATAGATATGATGTACAAAGAAATTGTCTAGTTCGAATTGAGTTTCTGCTAACAGGTTCGATATCTACAGTCGTGAACGCTCAGTCCAGTCTAATCCTCAATCTCCGACCAGCTCGACGCAGAATCGCTTTTGACTAGGACGATGTCCTCGTCGGGAAATTGAAGGCCCGGCGCTGTATCTTCATCAGACTCCTCGGTCTCGATCTCTTCTTCATCTTCATCTTCAGACCGAGGTCCAATATCTTCTTCGACTTTTGAATCAAAATCAGAACTTGGAACATGCTCCAGGGGAACTTGCACGACGTCCACGGTGTGGAGGTCGAGGTCCGTCGAGGCGGCGGCGGGGACGGAGATGTGTGAGTCGGAAGGTAATGTGGTCTCCGTCTCGGACGCGGGCGGCGAAAGAGGTGCTGGTTCCAGGTCAATTTCAGTTGAGGGGACCTCATGTGCATCCCCAGTGAAACTGCCGGAAAAGCCCAGGGGAAGCGACGTGGTGGTCTTGATCTGGGATTCGGAAGGAAGGCGCGCATCGATTTCCGTCGAAGGGACCTCGGGCAATTCTGTCGTCAGAGCGTCGGGACCTGTCTGTAGATCAGTCATTGGATTTTTCTCCTCTTCTACCGGCGTCTGATTCGAAGATGATTCTTCCTCTTGTTGTCCAGATTCCTGCTGCTCATCAGGCTCCGAGCCACCCGAATGCAAAGCCGAGGCCGCGGCAGCCTCCGATTCATCTCTCTTCACCTCGCGAGGACTGGCGCTCGAGCCCTGACCACTTGCATCCACATCTAGCAACTTCCGTCTTCCCTCGAGCACCCTCTCCAGCCCCTCCAGCGCACCCTCGACCATCCTCACGACTTGCCCACGCGCCCGCTGCACCTCGACATCGCCCCCGCTCTCGACCGCGTCGAGCCGCTCGAGCAGCGCGTTCAGGGCAGCCTCGTACTGCCGCAGCGGCGCGTTGCGCGGGGTGTGTGGGAGGGCGGACACACATGGGGTGGATACGGACGTTGATGAGGGGAAGTCCAGGCGTGGAGGGAACACAAAGTCGGCCGCAAGCGCACGGAAGGCGGTCTCGAGCGCCGTGACGGCCTTCAGCGAGGGCGGCTGGGAAACAGGGGTGTCGGAGAGAGTAGAGAGGAGGCGCTGGATGGTTGCGTGCACTTCGAAGTTCCGCTCTGAAGCGAGGCGGCGTCCGAGGGCGTTGCGCACCGCCTGTATGGGTCGAGCTGTTGCCTGTTGGCGCACGGGGCAGACGCGCGGTTTCCGGTCCTATGGGTGAAGTTGGGTTAGGTTGGTAAGTAAGAGAAAGGAAAGAAACGTACGAGCTGGGCGCCACTAGATTTATTGGGTGTTGGCGTGGGTTTGGCCTGTGAAATGGGCCTCTGCGTACCCTACATGAATTATCGATCAGGGTCGACAATGAGACGAATAAGCCTACCTTCGGGTCTTGTTCCCTCGCTTGAAGCAGAGACGAGATGGTAGTGTGCAGGACGAATATTTGAAGTCTCCGCGCCTGCTCGTTCTTGCGGGCCTGTTGCTGCTGCTGCACTCTGGCGCGTTCTTGCCGTTTCTGCACTAGATACGCCGCGTACGCGATCTCAGCCTGTCGGACACGCGCCCGCCGCTGCTGCTGCTGCAAGACCTGGACACGCTCCCGTTCTTGCTGGGCCAGATATGTCGCGTATTCGATCTCAGCCTGCTGCACTTTGGAAAGCGCGGACACATAGCGCGCACGGGGAGATACCGTTTCGCGTGGATAGTTTGAATATAAGGGGGCAAACATTGTGCTTGACAGTTTGAGACTAGGATGTTATTTCTCTAGGCTTGAAGTCGGGCTGGCTTTTATACGCGCGGGGGGAGTGAGTCAGGCATTCCGAGGTGCTGACCGAGCCCGACATGGCGCGCAGATTCAAGGCGAACATTCGAGAAAGAGAAATCGTATTTGGACTGATGACCAACGCTATCCAGTTCTTCCGTCGGATCAGACAAGCAAACAAATGCCCTTGTGCCAGACAAGGAATTCCGGTCCGACCTCCTTGAAAGCTAACCAAACCCATTCTTCTCTCCCCGCCTTCTCTCATCTTCTCGCGCGTGCGACGAAACCTTATGAATGCAATGGATTCTAGTCAGGCACCATCTACCAACCCAAGGCACGTTGGTCCATAACTCGAGTGATAAGTGAGTAGGTAAGTCAGCAAATAGTGCGCGAGCAACAGAGAAGGCGTGGTAATACAGTGATACAACAGCAGCGAAATATATACAGTGAAGGGAGGGCAGCGGGAGATATCTCCTAGATATAATACAACTTACACGATAAACGAGTGGAGGTCCAGGTGGATGGATATTGGTGGCGGGTCAGAGCGAATACTGCGACATGAATTCGGCGAGGTCCGCCTCAAACTGCACGAGCCCCGGCACCGTCGCGTCCTGCGCGTGGAACTGCTCGTCGAACGCAAGGTTTTTGAAGTTTGAACAAAAGTTGTTGGGATTGGGTTCCTCATACATCGGGGTGGGCATGGGGAACTCGAATCCAGACAGCGGGGCGGCGTACTCGACGGTCGGATAGCTGCCGAACGCGTTCTCTCCGTGGGTCAGCCACTCGTTGGCGATGAACGCGGAGATGTCCATGGGCTCTGCTGGTACGTACGCGGCGGGCGAGCAGGGCTCCATCTTGCCGTGGTCGAACGAGGACGACTCGATCGGCGACAGCGGGAGGAGGGGGTCGCAACCAAAGGAGGGTGCGGGCGAGGAGACGTTGGAGAAGGAGAAGGAGCTAAAGTCGAAACCGTCCAAGTCTGGCTCCTGTTTGGACTGGAAGGAGAATGAATCGAACGAAGGCGGCGTGAGCAGCCCATCGCTGTTGCTGGCACTTTCCACGTCGGTGGGGAACGTAGAAGCCGCACGCGGCCGCTGTTCCTGAGCCGCGCGCGTTTCCGCACCCACACTCGACGATCTGCGCCTGCGAGAACCACCTGCCGAGCACGAAGGCGTACTCGACAGGAAGCCGCGCGACTCTTCACTGTTGGGCACCGGCACGGAAGACGAGCGCCGGTACGCGCGCGCCGTTATCGGTGCCTCAAACCGCGTCACTATCTCGGGGACATGGTGCTTGTCGAACTCCTGGATCGCGCGATCGAGCTCCACACCCTTCTTGCCCTCCACCAATAGCTCCGCGATCTTCTCGCATCGGCGCGGATCCTGGTACACCTCACGCACTTTCCGCTTGGTCTTCGGCGGGGGCCCGTCAGCGTCCACCTTCTTGCCGCGGTGCTTAGGCCGGAACGCGTACGTGGGGAAATTGCGCTTGTGCTCCGCTACGGCGTCCATGGCTTTCTGGCGCCACACCTGACGTTCCTCATCGGTCAAGTTCTTCCAGGTCATGCCGATGATCTTGGAGAGCGTGCTGTGGTTCGTCTCGACCTCGGTGGACACACGCTGGCTCTTGATGAACGACGAGCGGAAGAGGATAAACGCGTTCGGCGGCCTGGGTATGTGGTTCTCCGATTTCTTCCGTGTGTGGACAGACCGCCGCGACGGGCTCGCGCAGGGATCTTCCGAGGTGAAGATAAAGGAATCGCACGGCGAGAGGGGGGTGTCGGGTGCATCGACGAGCGGGGGGAGGTCGGAAAAGGTGCTCTCGGTCAGATTCGGCGCGAATCCGATGCCTGATTCCCCGACAGGCTCGACGGGCAACGTCCAGACGATTCCTTCTCCTGCAGTGTACACGGTGAGAATCTGATCAACCTGCCTCCGGAAAAAAAGGTGTACCATCTGCCTGGCTCCGTCTGGAGTATCTTGTGCGTTCGGCAGGCATCGAGAGGGACGGGGAGAGGCTACGGTGAAAAGAGCAGGGGCGTTGTGGACGCAAAAGGAAGCAATCCGCCACAGGCTTATCATCGCTGCCTCAGCTGAGAATCAAACCATCCTCACATCCGCGTAAGGCAATTTCGAACCAGGCGAAGGGTTCGTGTCCCTTTTTTGATCGCTACGCTTTACCTGCGCGTACCATTTACTTCCGTGGAACCACTTTGTTACCTCCGCGCGCGGCAGGGATGTGGCCAGGCGTTCGTTGTATTTGGATGAGGCCGAGGCGTACAAGCAACGCTGGTCTCGCAATATTCGAATTTGCCCTTGATAAAAAATCTTAAAAGGCACCGTGCATCATCGCATCTCCGGATGGTTAACTTCTGTCTCCCCACGTAAGATTAAATAAATAAACCTCCATGCGTCGTAACTATCATATCTTGGACGCCGCCGCCGTAAACTGGGACGGCGGATAATGCGTCCAACGCATAGAGTCGAGTGTGACCTTTGAGGAATGGAGTCGTACATCGAAATAACCCTCGTGGACAATTAGAAGACGAATACCGTGCCGCCTTCAGCATGGGCTGCATGGCGGTGATATAAGGCATTATGTATGACTGCGAACAACTGGGATCTAGACCGCAGGAATGTGGCCCGCGAAGTCCAGTTCAGTGTGAGAGGCGGAAGGTGAATATTAACCGATAATTCGTAAACCATGCGAACGACAGCTATGCTTTCCGATTGGCCAAGCGACTCGGAGGGAAGCACAGAAATGTGGCACTCCAGGAAGTTGACAGTGAGCTAAAAACCACTGGAGAAAGAACACATGTAAGAAGTGCAGAGAGGTCGCGTTGGAGGATCGAACGAGAGGGAAGAAAATGGCACCCAAGCAAACGAGGAACGAACAGAACGAGTCGGAAACGACGTTCAATAAGTGTGTAGGCCGCCGAGTGTTCACAGACGTAAGAGTTTGTACGGACATGGTTAGAAACCTGCAGGCCTCTTTTTCAATATGACGGGCTGATAGACTTTTAGCAGAGCTTGAAAGGCGTCAGAGTGGGCAGAATAATCGAACCGTGCAATAAGCAAAAGCAGCGAACGCTGAGGAGTTTGAGGAGTTGTATGGTGTAAATCGAGCGCAAGTCAAACAGAATTCAAGGCAAGGATACCAAGGGAGTAAAGAGAAGAAGGAAAAAACAGATATAACTTCGCCTCCTCGTGAAAAGTTCTACTCGTGATCAGAATCAAGGCATTACTAGTACTAGGCCTGGCAGAGACTCGGCAGAAGCGTTCGCCCAAAATTTGCCCGAAACTGTAAGGATGCGTTCGGGTAGTCTCGCAAAACGACTGGATACTTTTGTAAAGACAATCGTTTACACGTATACAAAGCGTCCGGGGAAATTCTCCAGGTAGAACAAATGACAGCAAACGGATATTCGAGCGAAACGAAGGCAAGAGGAAGGAAAGTTATTCTGTGCTGATGTTACCACAGCCGTTTACTTTTACAAGGCTTCTGTTTGAGACTTTGAGTAGGGGCCTTTGACGGCGGACGCCGGCATTCCCTACCCCGGGAGGTCGAGTCACGATGCTGGAGCAGAGACTAGTACTATAGTAGTACTAGATATTCGAGGGAGACGCCAGGAAGAGTGAATTTGAGTAGAGAGGACACTCGAACCAACCGGCAACGGTGCTAACGTGAATTCAGAATATGAACGTCTAAAGCAAATAAATCGTCGTGACTTGAATGGGGGACAAGAGGCCGCCGGGGCGCATGGCAAGCGCATGGCGCCCCGGTAACCCCTTGACTTTACTGATGCCAGGCTGCAAGTCTCTAAATTAAGTACGTATACATAATTTAACCGGTGTATGTGGAGTTGGATAGGTGAGGCATCGTTTCTGTGTGGCCGAACCGGTGAGAAAAGGAAAGTGGCAGGGCGAAATTAATCCAAGTTCCATTTGCAACTTAATCCAGTGAAGGTTTTGGATGGATGTATTGGCGCGCCTGGGGATGGTCTCGCATCGAAAATTTGTTTCAGGGTGAGGGTGGAGCCCAAGGATAGCGCCCACGATGTCGAAATAAAATCATTGCCATCCAGAGCCATCCAGACCGCAAAGAAAGAATCTGTGCCAGAAGTAGGAATTTCTGGGGGCTCGGCACCTTTGCCACAGGTTTGCAAGGGAAACCACAGGTGTGAGATAGGGGAGGAGTCAAAGTTCAACATTGGGTCGTCACTGAGCTGGGCACTGGCCAAGGCACTGGCAGGGTATGAAAGCGGAGGTAAGATGCTCCCCGAACTTTTAAGTAAGGCGACGGGGTCGACGTGGCTAATGCGTGGTCCACGCCTCTTTTGTCGTAGCTGATACGTGGCCCGTAGGATTAAATAAAGAGGAAGGGCGCAACAATTGACGGTGATGGCCGAGCGGAGTTTAAAGGCTTCAGATTGATGGCTGTTCTGCTTGAACATGAGTGAAACTTTACTTGCAATTCTACTCGTTACAACCTCAGCAAAGGGTTCAAGCATCGTCTATCGGTGAATCTATACCTTCGGTTATTCAGGCTCGACATTAAAGTCTCGCAATAAGGTGGCCCCCGTCGCCCGTCGCGTCTCCGAGGTTCAGTCGCGCTAAGCCCGATATTGCGCTCAATTCCTTGCATCTTGACAATCCCTGGAGGGCTTCGCATCCGTCCGAGGTTCCACCGGATCCTTTGAAAGAGTCCATACTGCTCTATAATGACCCCGACTGCGAATGGAAGCGGCCAAGCACTGTCCGTGACCGCTCCATGTCATTCTCGTCATCTGGTTCGCATCCGTCGTCCGGGAGGGGCTCTCCTTCAAAGGATATGCTCCAAGGCGGATCGATTAAAGATGAATATGACCATTTGTTTGGCTATTCGTCCGAATTTTTGGCAAATCTTCTCTGCCCCCAGCGCTCTATGTGCCATCAGAAATTCGAACTTTTGGTGGATGACCTGGCATTCATTGGGCACCCAGTTTCCGCCGAGGATGATGGAGCTTGGCGCTTCAAGCCAGAGAAACTCAAGGTGAACGACAGAGGCAGAGAGGCCAGAAATCGGAGGATTTCTCAAACCGATCGCGCGAGTTCCGCCAGCCCCCCTCCCCCTCCCCGTCCCGCGTCGTCTGAGAAGACACCACTTACCCTGTGGCTACAACGGTTCCATTTCGTTATGGTGCTGGATGTCCCAGATCCGTCGTCGTCTGCCTCGGGGAATATCACGAAGTATTTCGACATAATCTATGAGCAAATTGCTTTCCCCATAGCGGCTGTTTTATTCCAAGAGCAGGTCCTCTCTAATTTCGTTGAAGAAGAGTGTGATATTCTTGGCTCTCTAAAAGATTCTTGTTCTGCCAAAGGCATGTTGTCGCTCCACCCACCATCGACTGTGAATAACAATAATATTAATAAATTAGGCGATGAATTTTCGAGCTACATGGATCAAGCTCTCGACGCGTCGTCCATCGCCCCTGCCATGAAGACCCTTTACGAGGCCCTAAAATCATCATCGGTCGCGTACATCTCCATTCATGACCTCCCATTAGAGCTGCAATTACCACCCTATCTCGACGTTCTCCTCCATTCGGAGGAGGAGAATGAAACCGACTTTCAGAGTCCGCCCGACGACGACGATTATCAAGTGTGGGGTCAAGAAATGAGCTTCGGGTACAGGCTTCCGTCTCTCACTGCGTGGAAGAGCCTTCTCCTGTTGGACGACGGGCCTGAAGGCATAGACCCTTACGCAAACTTGAGGAGGTCGCTCATCGGTACTGGGGATCGTTCGCTCGTTGAAGGACTGATCAAGTTCTTGGAGATTGCATCAATGACTCTCTCGTACGTGGTATCCCCGCCGTCCTATCCTCTCATGACAAATCTAATCTCTGGCCTCTAGTCTCGCAGATATGGCGAGTTTACTGGATTGGGATCTAGAGACCCAAGTATTTCCTACAGTACGATGGCTGGTGCACCATCGGAGGGCGAAAGTCGTAGATATTGTTCATTCCGGACTCAAGACGGTTTTCACGTTACCTGCCAAATTTGATTCTCCGTGCGTTTTTTCTTGCGCGTCAAATATTCATAGTCTTCTTACACGAAGTCGAGATTGAGCGAATTAACCGTCGAGTTCAACAAAAAATTCGCCAGTATCGGCGTCCCATCCCTTCCTCAGCTATTGTCTGCGATATCGACCTCCAGCGCGAAGCAAAGTGATACTCATTTCTTTGCTTCAGTCGTGCAAGCAAAGGAAGCGATCCCTGTTTACCGCGACGTGGTGTCTTGGATGTTGAAGCGCGGCATGCTAATCACGCTTCACCTCCGAATACGCATCGTAGCTACTGTGGCACTGAAGGAACGGGTCAAATTCGCGCGGACCCGCGACAAAAAGGGCAGTGGTCGCAAGCATAGCAAACTCCGCAATCAGCTCGAGACTGGAGACCTATCTCCTCCCGAGTTTTCTTGGCTGAATCTCTCACCGAGGAGCGCACGGCGTTATTCGAGATTGCCTTCTGTCGGTGGATCGAGGAATAGCAGGTTGAGTGAATTGATTCTCCACGATGACAGCGGCGATAGCGACAGCAAGCGCGAGGAGGAGACAACGGAATCGCAGGATGAAATCGACACCGCGAGCGGCGAAAAGAACGAAGCATCCATGATCAATGACCCGGGCAGAGCGACAACATTGCAGCGGCGTTGGTTGTCTGCCATGTCAGATGGCAAGGACCCCCATATTGCTCGACGGTTTGAGCAGTGAGTTTATGAGACGACCCTCGACCGCTTGTACTCACTGTATTTACGCAGAATCAATCAATATTTCGACGGAAAGAGAACAGACGATGAGATTCTTTACCGTGCAGAGATGAGTAGGAAGGAACTGCGCGAGGTGTTGCACCATTATGATGAATATGTGAGTGTACTCAACGAGACTTTTTATCGGCTCTAAATCACGACCAGCTTTTAACCTTCCTGCATCCTTCGTGAGAAGGAAACTACTAGTAGTTGGGGAGTAGTATTGGCAAGTGCTTGCGTGTTACGTCAACATATCGATCGTTGTATTATTATTCTGGGTCTCACTAGCCAATGCAATTTCAGGAAATAGAATGCTTGAGGAAATAGTAACCAGCGAGACGTTCTGAACAATCCATGGAACGTAAGTAAGTTCCTGATCCATGCCCGGCCGAATTCGGGATCATCTCGGACAGCCTGAGATGGACGACGCATGGCAGACAGTCGTTGTTAATGAAATCCTCTAGCTTTGCCTCTGCATGTTGCTGCGTCAACTGGCGTATCAGCTGTTCTTCGGCAGGCTTTGGGTCACGGAGAACTGAGAATGGGAAAGACCGGTGCCGGAGTTGACGTGTCTACGGACTGTTGACGAGTTCGGAGTCGCGTTCTGCGTTGCCTCAGGCTCCGGAAGATGCCGAGACGGAGTTGGACGCCCCCCACTTGGACCCTTCCCCTTACTTCTCCTTCAATGATTTCATGGACGAGTCCAACAAATCGCGTCCTAGACATCCCCGAGCTGCTCGATATGGTGTTCGGGTTTCTTGATCACCCTTCGAATGCAGCAAACGCGTCCGTTTGCAAGCGGTGGTCCGAAATCGCGTTAGACACGCTCTGGCGTGAGGTGGACGATCTCCACCGACTCTTCGGCATCCTTGGACCTCTGCAGCAGCTGGGGGATAACCCAGATCCGGATGATCCTTATGTACGTCCGTTTGCGTCTGCACAACGATTCTGGCCTCTGATATTTTTCAGGTATTCATTGCTCCTCCGGACGCCGACGACTGGCATCGGTTTCAGAAATATAGTCGGCGCGTCCGGCGGCTATCCTTCAACGCGGATTCCGGGTATCCGCGCCTCAGTGCCACCGTGTTGGAAGATGTGGCTCGAACGCGGACAAGTCTCTCTATCCTGCCCAACCTCCTCACCCTCTCGTGGCAGGCGCCGCTGGCGTGGTCCGTGCTGTTCATGCACGCGAACGTCAGGCACTTTGTGGTGTGGCTACCAGAAGAGTTTACGAAGTTGGATTCTCCACTTGCATACGTTCGCGACATCGTGTCGCGGATGCCCAACCTTACGTGCCTAGATCTCCGTTCTAACATTCCCATGCATGACATGGAAGACAGCATGTGGTTTCTTATCCAGAATCTTCTCAAGTTGCGCAAGGTGGTCTTCCCCCGTTTCGGATTCACAACGCGCATAGCGGAGGCCACGGCACAGCTCGAAGATCTTGGTTGTGTCGAGTTCCAGTACTGGCCGGAACAGGTATGTAAAAGAGATTTTAACAGCAAGTACATAACTGATGAACATCCCCAGGGATGCGGTGATCCCAATGACACGGGAACGTTCTCACCGAAATTGAAGCTGGGATGTTTTCCGTCGCTATACGACCTAGCCCTCACGGTACCCATCGCTGCTGCCACCCAATTCATGTCAGCTTCATTTGCACCTACGAACCTCACAGCGCTATATATCGATTCCCGACTCGTAGAGTCTCCCACAGCGGTCAATGAACTCCTCACGGCTTTGGCAGACACTTGCCAGCTACTAGAGTCGCTCTCGATCATCACGCTGATCAGCGAGACCAAGACGTTCCAGCCTCTCGTCGATGTTCCCAGCGAAGAACGTATCACGTTCTCAGCGCTCCGCCCTCTTCAAAATCTCCCGAACCTCATCATTTTCGAGCTCATCCACCAATATCCCCTGGATCTGAAGCTCGAGGATCTCGACCAACTTGCGCGGTCGTGGCCCTCTCTGCGAAAGCTGGTTTTCAATAACGAGCCGCTCGTCTCGGACGAGTGCCCGCTCACGCTGAAGGCGCTCCTTCCATTCGCACAGCACTGTCCCGAGCTCGAGCAGCTCGGGATCTTTTTGAACGCCTCCACTGCCGACCTCCCAACGACGTACCCGGCCGACTTCCCGAAACCCTTCCCCAAGCTCAAACACCTTTCTGTCGGTGTCTCTCTCATTGCCGAAGAGGGCCTTGTGGCGCTCTTCCTCAGCCACTTGTGCCCGCTCAATACGAAGCTTGAGTACGGTGTCACCTGGGATGCGCAGGGGATGCCCGACCCCATGTTCTCGGTACTCTTGATGCGCTGCTCAAAATGGGAAAAAGTTGCGGAGCTGCTCCCGCTCCTGACGAAGCTGCGCATGGAAGAGCGCGACCGAACTCGGCTCTTGGTGGCCGAGGTCAAGGATCTGCGGATGCGCAGCGGGGTGCTGATGGACACGGTCGGGGAGCGCGCTGCGGACAGTTGTGTCATGGTGTGAGGGTTCTGTTTTCCTGCCGTGCTGTTTTATTATGCTGTCATTGCTATCGGATTGATATGTCGTTGTTTTATTCTTTATGTTGTTGTTTCTCAATGGTGTGTAATGGATCTATGTAACGCAATCGCTAGTGGGTCTCGGCAAGCTCTGCCATGTCTATGTCTTAGCGTCAAAGGCTGGACCTACTATTTGACATATTGAGGAAGGGGATGTATCTACGAGACGATCCCGCAAAAAAGCCGGAACCAAAGGAGAGAGTATTCGAACCCGTTGTGCAAATTCATACTTGCTCCTTGGGCAAAATGGTATAGCGAATGGCCACCGTCCTGCTGTTTACATGAACTAAACGGAGCGTTGGACCACCCGTTATTTTATTATCACACTAAAACACTGATGAAATTATGATGAAATGGCCTCGTATTAGCCGCCATTGAATCAGTAACATTATACAAAATCCAATGGATCCTCCCTCCCCCAAAATGGGAAAAATTCAGGCGGAAGTGGAATTATGTTCCCATCCCAGCAGCTCCTTCGCTTTGCTGCAATCAAAGAACCCCGCTCGTCCGCTCATGGCTTTCCCCTCCTTAATTGAGACGTTCGGCCAATGCTCCTGCAACAACTCACTGGTGTCCGGGCTGTCGACAGTTATCTCAGGGGCGACGATGAAGAAGGCTTCGGCCGCGGACGGCCATTTGTCGGTGGGGCGGGTGACTGCTAGCAGAAACGACTCGGCTGCAGAGTCTTCCTGGACGTAACCCCACAGGTCGTTCTTGGCGCGCGAGACTTCTAACTTCTGCGCAAAGGCGCGGTTTGGGACGGACCAGTGAAGACGGAGGCTCGCGACCCGCATGGTAGGAAAGCGGCGGACGATGCTTTCGGCCTGAAGTTCGGAGATAACTTTGGACAAGCCGTATGGCTCATCGGGCAAACAGGGGTGGCTTTCGTCGATGGGGAAAAAGTCAAAATGTGGTTCTTGGCTGTAAACCAGTGTTATGACGTTGACAGACGAAGCCTGGGCCCATCATTTAGTATTCGTGACACGGCGCAAAGCACTAAGGTACCTGCGCGACTCGATTGATCCCCAACTTGGTCGAATTAGCCTCGTTACGCATGAAGAGGGATGAGGGGGCACCTCTGCAGCCGCACGCAAAACGTTCCATGATAATACGACATTACTGGGAGCCAATGAGTCCCACACCCAGGATGGGAACCTTTTAAGGTCGCTTAAAAGACCTATGAAAAGAATGTGTATTCGTAGTCTAATATATCTTGATTGATTTAGCGAGATTCAATGAAGTAAGAAAGGATTACAGACAGAACTAGAATTCATAGGTCTTTTCGACTTGATTGGTTTCTATCTTATTCACCATGTAAGAAAGGTGTCTGAAAAGATCATCAATCAGGTGCCAAATCAACCATATTTGATATTTGGAGTATCGACGGTACACAAAAGCACATTGTAAAGTACATGTTTTAAGGCAATGAGGGATTTTTGCCATTGGATCGGAAAATGCCGGACAAATAGCAAAAATCCCTCATGGCCTTGAAACATGTACTTTACAATGTGCTTTTGTGTACCGTCGATACCCCAAATATCAAATATGGTTGATTTGGCACCTGATTGATGATCTTTTCAGACACCTTTCTTACATGGTGAATAAGATAGAAACCAATCAAGTCGAAAAGACCTATGAATTCTAGTTCTGTCTGTAATCCTTTCTTACTTCATTGGATCTCGCTAAATCAATCAAGATATATTAGACTACAAATACACATTCTTTTCATAGGTCTTTTAAGTGATCTTAAAAGGTTCCCATCCTGGGTGTGTCCTGGTAACCTCGAGGTGTTTGCGCACCTGTTGTGTACAATGACTTTGTAGTCTCCTGGCTGGGGAAAGGCGGCCAGATGGATGACTGCTTCGCAGCCCTCGAACGCCTGCAGAAATGGTTGGATGGGCACATTATAGCAATCCAGTCACAGTACTTTCAGCGTCGCGTTATAGTCCCTGAGATCGATCTGCAGGAAAGAGAAATTGCTGCCAAGGTCACGGTCGTTGGCAGGGGCGAGCGGTAAATGATCTATCCCGACGACGTGGTACCCGTGTTGAAGTGCGCTGAGAACAACATGTTTCCCGACAGAGCCATTCGACCCAGTTACTGCAATCCTTTTCAGCTGTGTGATTTTCGAGTCAATTTGCGCAGGAGTCCGAGACATGAAATAAAATATTGATACGAGGAGGAAGAGGATGAGTGGGAGGTGGTACTTCAAGCGTAGGGGCCCCATATTATTGGGGTAAGTACTATATTACTAGTGGGATTTGAGTGGGATCATTGAATTTGATACCGGCAATACCACCCCTGCAAAACCTGGATCACGTGGACCACGTGCGGCCAAACAAACCAAGCCTCGCGCCTTTCCATCGATACAACATTGTCGACGCCTTCTTGCGCCCATTCATTTACGGCTTCGATACAACTCATACTTTAAAACTGGTCTACTTTTTTCTAATCAATCAACAAACATTGTATTCTGAGTGCTATCCTTCCAAGTGCGAGGATTGGTCCGGCGGCGCTTGTGTGCTCGTATCTCGTTTGCTGCGTTTTCAATGGGTTGGAACAGATGATCTAATCTTGTAGCCATCTGTGGCTGAATGCCTTTGGGGTTTTCAGCTACTTCCAACAATTCCTCGAAGCAGCGTTTCAAATGTGCTATTCTCGCGGGTTGGTATCGCACCTGAAGGCAATTTTCAGTCCAAGAACATTGACGAGAATCCGCGAAAGCTCACCCGGCACGGTGCGTTCTCGGTCTCGGTCTCTGAATTCATGGCATCACCGGCAGTGTCATTGATCGTTCACGGGACTGATGGTCCCTCGCCGTTGGCCGCAACATCGCCTGATGGTTCTTCTGCGCCGTGATCTGGCGCGATTGAGCTGGATGCCTCAGAATCTGGCCTCAGGGGTGGGAGAGTAAGGTGAGAACTTGTGCTTGCTCTTCCCAAAGCAAGTATTCGTACTTCTTCCTCCTCGTCACCACTGGGAGTTGACTCTGGATCATCTGTGTGAATCCCGGGAATGTGGTAGAATGGGGGGTGATGGTGACGATGCAAATCAAGGAAAAATTGTAGACTTGTGAGGGGTGAATCCTTGAGACGTTTATTTGCCTCCCGAACAAGGTGTTTGCAGATTAGGAACCGATTCGGCGCAAACGAGGGACAGTTACACGTCCATCGTTCGATGTCTGTATGGTAAGTGCCACGTTCTCGGCCTTCTTCTGCTTCCAATAATTCCAACCGTTCCGTGCGTCCTTTTGTGTTCCGCGCTGATCTAAGGACCTTGAGCTGTTTCTCTGTTAGTCGGTGATCATCACTGCGGCTCATATCTAGCCACATGGCCTTGATGTCGACCTGCCATGCGGCCAGCTCCTTTGGGCGTCCGATACGACGCTGCCCTCGAACGTATGCCAGTGTCCGAGAAACCCGGGGAAAGACATTTGTGATGATGAGGTGTGTTACTAGGTCCAGGCGGGGGCAATTAAATTGAGCTAGATCACGATGCTTTAGATGTTTCCACAAACTCTCAACAATCATAGTCGTTTTGAGCCGTGGAATGGCATCGCAAGCCGCTCTCGCCCAAAGACACCATTGTTTTGGGGTGTACCATCGGTTCCACATGTACGCCCACACCTGCGCTAAATCATTTTCGAAGCAGTATCGGTACATATCTTGCACCGCGCCGTAATGAATCTCCTCGGCAGAGAGGAATGTGCCGTTCTCATCTGCCATGGGTATCTCTGGATGCTGATGAAAACGAATACGGAATTTTTCAAGGATAACTTGTCGATGCTCCTTGGGACAAAAAGCTGGAAGAGCTCTCTTGGTAGTAGCCGGTGGATTGGGCCAGACAGGGACTCGTGAGTCACCCGTCTTCAGTATAAAAACTGGTGGGAGGCATGTTGGAGGTAATTCATCTCCCTGTTTACTGCCAATTAGAGAGCTCAAATCGACAATAGTATGTACACACACCTGCTCCGACGATTGTTGGCTATCTTCGGGCACTGGTCTTTCCATCTCCGCATCTTCCTCGCTTACACCGTCTTCGAGCCAACCTGATGACACACCCGGCGCCCACGTGGGATCAATGAAGCGAAAAACACGGTGAGCTACCCGCGGGTCGTAGGCTGCTGGTGGGCCATCCTCAGCGAGATGCTTCTCAATGTACGAAATTGCGTGTATATAGCATAATTGATGCTTCGCTCGTGGGATTTCAGCTCGGAAACCACTTATTTCGACAGTGTCCTTGTCTGATCCTGTGAACATGATATGTTTGCAGTAGATGTCGACATGTCGGATCAAGTGGCGGAGCGTGAGCTCCTTTGCTCCCGTGTCGGCAGAGGCATCACAGCCGAGGAACATAAACCAGGTGGGTATAGCCTGCCCATTCGCTTCGCCAACGATGGCATAGAGCTCGTGCCCCAACGCATTTGTTTTCCCTGCATTGTGTGTCAGTGCTCCATCTCTTTTTAAAAAATGAACAAATTACACGTTGAATCCATCGCAACCTCCTCAATCTGATCACCAAAATCTCGTAAAATATTGATAAAGCTGAACGCGACAGCATCAATCCCACTCTGCTTCTCAATCGGTATGATCTCGATTTTCTCCCCTTCAACTCGCTCTAGAAGCTTTGTTGCAGACTTGATCTGGTCGGAATCCAATTTCCAAACAGATTCATTCACACGGGCCCACTCCGCATATACTTGCTTCCGTGTAAGCTCAGTCGAGGGATTCTCTCGCATAATATGATCCCAAATCTATTGCCAATACTGCGTGTCAGTAGAAGAACTGAAAACAGTGAGTTTTTTGACGTACAGCAGATGCAGGTGAGTTCTTCATGCTCTCAATCAGTTGTTTTATCTCCTTGGGTATCGAGATATCGACATAAGGACAGTGAGCACGATGGTGGGTAAGTCGCATGCCAATTGTGTCATCGTCTTCACGAACGGTGATTCGGAGGTACCCTTGACATGGGAAACGATCCATCTTTGTGCGTGCACGTCGCACCTTGGTATCAGGGTTCAATTTTTCCTTCGTCGTCTCCTTCTCGTTTTGAGCACAAAAGAATGTGTAGGTGCACACATTTTCAGATCCCCTACTAGCCTCCTTCTTCTTGTATCTGTCAAAAGATTGAATTTTATCCCTGCCTATCGTTGCATGTTCCGCTCACATAAATCGGTATCCAATCCACTCCCACACTCTCTTTGCAACATTTCTTGCAGTCTGGGCTCCATCATCTTTTTCGGTACATTTAGTGCATGTTACAAGAAACCCCAAATTTGACTTCCGGGGAAAGGATGACTGGGGTCCCTTGTATGTACATCCCTTACAGCGAACATCTGGAAGCAAAGGTCGTCAGAATACCCTCTGTAATTGTCGTGTGGCTCAGATGTTGATACCGGTCATCACGAAAGAAGCAGCCAATCACACCCAGAATGTGGCAAGAGTACAGCAGAGTGGTATTAGAGTTATCGAGGAGCCGCCTGGTCTATAAGTTGAAGGGCAATCGCGGGGTGCCGGGCGCCCGTGCAGAATATGGATCGTTGAAAGGTTTGGTCTGTTTGGCCGTGCACGTGCATCCGCGTGATCCAGGTTTTGCAGGGGTGGTATTGCCCGTATCCTGTCTCGGTAACCCAGACGTTCGGTGTGATCCGTGATGATCATTGATCTGTGCACCGGATCAGAAAAACAAACGCAGAGATCACACCTGAACGTCTGGGGCATTTCGTATACCCATCGAGTCACATCCCCCTATTCCCCCTCCCTCCCTCCCTCTGTTGGGCACGGGGGTGGGTAATACTGATAGTAGCTCTGTTATAGAAGGCCTCAGAGCTTTCCCCCATTTTTTCTACCGTGTTTTGGGCTCACCCAGGGCCACTCAAAAATACATGACTTTTGCTCTCCTGCGTCTGCTCTCGACCTCCCAGCACTCGTGAAAAAATTGGAATTCATTCAGATACATTTGGAATGTATGTTTGCATCTTTATCCTGACATGCAAGGTCCCTCGCTCTTCAGTCTGCACGATATCGAGTCAAGCGTGACTTCTGGACCGTGACTCGATGGGGGGTAACACTATACGAAATGCCCCAGACGTTCAGGTGTGATCTCTGCGCTTGTTTTTTTCTGATCCGGTGCACACATCACTGATCATCACGGATCACACCGAACGTCTGGGTTACCGAGACAGGCCCGTATCTTGAATTTGGATCAAATGGAAAAGTGTCAACCAACATGTCATTTTTCCCGAGGCCAAGGCGAAAAGGAGGGCTTCTCAAGAATCCTATTCTATTATGCGAGATATTTGGACTCTAGCCTTGGAAACCCCAATTTCAACCTTGGGAAGGTTCACCTTGCTATCTCGGTGTAAAGAGCCGCGGAGCGCTACTATACATCCGCACGATTATCACTCTTTCGGCCACCGAAAGAAGCACCAGAAAGGCGCAATGGAGTGTCGATAAAACTGATCATCTCATCGCGGTTTATAACCCGTTAAGTCTCTCTGGCGTCAAGACACTCCACTCATCGTCAGATCACCGTTGGTTGATGTGCGTACGGTCGGGGCTGGGGGCGGCTCCATTGCTCACGTTCCATAAGTGAGTTTTCATCTTTCTGCGTTCTTCGCCTGTTGATTAAACTTCCTTCAGATCACAAAGTCACTTCGCGTGGGGCCAGAGAGTTCCGGAGCAGTTTTAGGCAAGTACCCGCCGTACCTCGATCGCTGGAAAGGGACCATCGAAGACGACGTGTTCCTCGTAAATGATCCCTATGGCGTGGGAGGGTCCATATCACACCTCAACGATTGGCTTGTCCGTAAATTCTCAAATTCGACTGATGATGATGATTCTCTTTTTTGCTCTACAGGTGATGATGCCCATTCACAATTTCACATAGAGGGTAAGTTGATCGCGTGGACCTCCAACTTTGGGCATATGACCGACAATGGTGGTTCAGTCCCTGGATCTCTCCCCACTTGCGCGATGTCTATCTTTGAAGAAGGTCTCCAAATACCAATTACAAAGGTCGCATCGAAGGGAGTTTGGAACGACTCGGTTATGGAACTGATATACCGCAATTGTCGTTTGCCGGAGTGGAACCGCAGTGACACTCACGCTCTCGTAGCCGCCTGCGCTCTAGCAGGAAGGCGCATCAAGGAACTCTACACTCGGTTTGGTGACAAGCCCTATTTCGCGGCCATCAATGAATTATTGGACCGCAATCGTAAAGCTATTGCTATAATCAATGTAATTCCGGACGAGCCTGTCTACTTTGAAGACTGGATTGATATGACGATTGGGGCCGTGGAAGGTCGCATGCACTGTGTCGAAGAAAGATGGGGTTCTGCGAATGGATTTCACTGGAACGGATCCGCAATCTCCATCCTCGGTGAACTATTATTTGAGCCACAACATGTGAGCTCTAAATAGCCTCCTTTATTACAAAAACTAATTGACGCCAGGTTCAAGATGTTCATCGGAATATATGTAGGCAAAATTTTATCGCTATAACCACAGAATGACGTGAAGGATTCAGTTGATTGTCGTTCATGACCCGCGTTCCATCGTGAATGACGGATTCCACGACTTAGTCGACATTTTCATTCCCGAGGGGACACTGCTGAATCCTATGCGGCCCGCCGCTCTATCGACCCGCACTCACCTCCTCGGCAGAGTTATGGACTTGTTGTCGGGCCCTCTTGGACAGAGATTTCATGATGGCGGGCGGTTTCTCCGATTCGCCTCATTTCGTGTATTCCGGGTAAGACCACAGCCACTGTCTTTTCTTGAATTTTGGCTTATTGTCGCCCCACAGCTTCAGGGAGAATGGGCAATGGTATCAGGTAATAACTTCGTCTCTCTCCGAAAGATACCGCTAATCCTCCCGAATAGCTGTACCAAATCGGATTCGGAGGAATCCCCGCGCGACCTCACGGCGACGGGATGGACGGGCATTGTCTGTGGCCCGCGATGAAGTCTGTACCGAACGAGTTGTACTACCCTTTTTGGACTGAGGAGTACAACACGGACTCGGGTGATGCTGGGCTGTATCGCGGCGGTAACGCTCAGCGCATTCTTCACCGTTTCTTGGAAGAGGGTGATCTCCGTCCACGATGACCGCTGGTTGTCGAAGCCTTGGGGGTGCTTGGAGGCGAGCCTGGGGGTCGTTATTCCAAGATTTTGATCCATCATGGTGATGGTTCCGGTAGGAGAGAAGTTGTCAGTTTATTCCTTACCCCTCTCTTTCCTCTCTTTACGACAAATGACTCCCGTTATAGTTGAATAGCAAGCAAGACCACATCAGAGTCCAGAAGGACGATCTCTTGGAGTGGTTGACATGGGGCGGTGAGGGTTCCCTTAACCACGGATCTTATGTAACATTCTGAATGTAGTACAGGTGGTGGATATGGCGACCCTCTGAAGCGGGAGGCCAAATTCGTTGCGCTGGAAGTGCATCGTGGTCTGATCTCCTTCGAGGGTGGCAAGCGCTACGGTGTCGTCGTGAATCCAGACTGCAGTGTCGATGAGGCTGCCACTGCAGCCCTGCGGCTGAAGATTGCAAACGTGCGCCCCGTGGACGCGAAGCCGGAGATTTTCAACAGAGGAGGGACGTGGGAGGAGCTCCGCGCCAATGCCCTGGTCGAGACGGGTCTTCCGGCCCAAAAGCTGCCCTGGGAGGTGCCTCTGCGGGGATCGATGACTGGACTGCCACACATCCGTGAGTGGATGAAGAAACATAGGCAAATCAAAGAATATAGAAATAGGAATCGTTGTTGTTCAGAATGTAAGCCGTGGTGACGGCGGAGGCCGCCCGGAGGTGGCAGTGAGGGAGCGTGAGGGCGTGTTGCGGTCTGGTTTGGGTAGTTAGAGTAGGTCCCCTGGCCCACTCCAATGCCTAGAATTTCCAAGTCATTTTTATATTATTCGGTATAATTCTGGGGATACAAAAACAAAAGTCGACACAAATTACAACTCTAGGCGATCCAACTCTCAAGGAGCTTTCGGGGCTTTGGTTTCTGCAGCCTGAGTAGCGGGTTCCGTCTCAACAGCGACACTCGACGGAGGCGGCTGTTCCGACACCGGCGCCTCAAGCGGCGGTTCGGTTGTTTTGGCCGAGGGATCGTCGGTAGTGGGACCGTCGCCCGGAGGCGGCTCCTGCGAGGATTCGGGGCACGGGAAATACTCAGGAATCAAGGTCCTGTTGTTCATTAGACGGATAAAACCGAATCAGTGATTCGCGAACGCACTCGTACACCTCCTTGTCCTTGTTGCTCCAGACAACCTGTCCAGATTAAATTAAATATGATGCGAAAATTCAAGGCCCGAGGAAGACGCACAAAGATAACACGGTCAAGCTAAGAAAAGATGTGAATGAAGTTTTGAATTGAGGGACAGACGCATCAGCGCTCGCCTTGCTACCGACGTCCGAATCACAGAAGCGACGGACAAGATCCAACGCGATATGCGTCGCAGCTTCGATAGGATAGCCGTATATGCCCGTGGAGATCGAGGGGAAGGCCTGGTCGGAGAGTGAGGCAGGTCTTACTGGAGTAAAATGCCTCACGCACAATGTGCTTCAAGCTGTTCTCAATTGCGAGGTTGAGGCTCGTCCTGTAGCACGACTCGAGTTGTTGTGCTCGCGTCTCCACATCCCCCCGCGAATAAACGGGGCCCACGGTGTGTATTATGTGCTTTCTGAGAATTTAGGTCTTGTGAGTGGCGAAAAATAAATATAGGATAGATGAAACGAACGAGGGGAGCTTGTAGGCAGCCGTTATTTTCGACTCGCCCGTCTCACATCCACCCAATCCTTTGCCTTTTGGCAGGGATCAACGAATTACCAAGCTCTTCGACTCTTTTGCTTACATTCCTCGTAAAGTTCCGGCCCAGCAGCAGCATGTATCGCGCCGTCGACTCTTGCGCGAATCTAAGCCATTGGTGCACTGAGATGGAATAAACCCGTACCTCCGCCGCCACCTAATCGACGGATCGCGTGAAACACACATGCGCTCGGCTGGGACCCTGCTCACCTAGCAAGCTTCGGTTGGCCGCGTTGACGATGGAGTCCACCTGCAGCCCCGTGATATCTCCCTGACTGTCGTCGGGTCAAGCCGCCATGTTACAGAGGTCGCCGAGTAGCCTCACAAGAGAGATATCTGATCCAAGCACGCTGCGTTCGGCGCGTGTCGCTGCTTTGCGGCGGCTTTGAGCACCCCGGACTGGAATGCCTGCCCTATGGTCCGGATATCGGCGAGTCGGACGATCATGACCTCTTCAGCGTCGGAGGAGTCTGAGGCGGAACCGGACATGGTATTGCACACGAAGGTCTCTGATATATGTACAAGCTAAACGAACGTACACAGTACAATGTATATGCAAAGAGAGCCGGCTACACTCCCATTCCGAATGTAGCGAGTGAATAGTTTACGTATAAGAGCGCAGAAATGTGGCGACATAGCACATATTAATCCGAGTTATAAAAGCTGTAAGGGTAGGGACCCATTTAAATGGGCTATGAGGGCGGGCTGTGTGACCGACGAGGCATCTCAGGCATGGGATAATCATGGTGGCTGCCGCTGGGGGAACCGGCTTGTGATCGTTCAGCCATAGTAGCTGTTTGTGAAGGTGCTAATGTCCGGTCAGTGTCGGACTCTGAGCCGATGGTGACGATGGGTTGGTTGTGCGGATAGTACGAGAGCCGGTTGGAGCTGGCAAAATCGTACACGGTGAACCTGGAGCGAAAAGATGAGAATCGGTTCAAAGATGTTCAGGAAAATACAAACTTTTCCTCAAGTTCTCGTAATTCCGGCTTCAGCTTATCCAGGTCGGCGTTGGCTTTTCGCTTGGTGTGCGTTAGAGGCTTTTCAACCATTAGAAACTCGTCAAGTTCATGTGAGACGTCAAAGTTGGCGGCTTTCATCTGCCGGGATATTAATAAACGACGCATGAACCGAAAGATACAACGAACGTCGGGTACGAAAGGAGGCTGGGATTCCTTGTGTTGCAGGTTCTCCCAGTCGATGGCGGCGAACCAAGGGTGTGTCCGGATATCCTCGATGCCTTGGCCGTCTGGTCTGCAACCCAGTCGCGTAGCAGGGTCCTTGTCTAGGAGCTGTGGAGTCGGGTATCAGTCGAAGCAGGTGGGTCAGACGCAATGATACGGACCCCTTTCAGCGCCTTGATGCCTGCATCTGACACTTTGGACCTGCAATCCTCTGGGAATTTTAGAGGATCCTTCATGATAGCGTGTGTCATGCGCTCCGATGTCCGCCCGTCGAATGGCCGCCGGTGGAACAGGAGCTCGTATGCCGTGACGCCCAGACTCCACCAATCGATCGCCCATGAATAGCCCTTGCGGCCGACGACTTGCGGAGCCATGTACGCCATAGATCCAGCGACGCTGGTGTGTAGCCTCCGCTCAGAGTAGTGTATGGCGACCTACCCGCAAGAATGGTCAGAAAAGGGCACAAATTAAAAGGAGGGGGGCGACACACGTTGAAGTCAGTGATGTGGGCATGGCCCATGGCGTCCAAGAGAATGTTGTCGGGCTTCAAGTCGCGGTGTATTATTTTCTGGCGGTGGAGGTATTCCAGGGCGCACGAAAGCTCAGCCATCCAGAAACAAACCACATTCTCTGGTATGGAGCCCTTACGTTCCAGATGGACTGGAAAATAGCAGTGAGCTGGCTGGGGCGACTAGGGGTCGTAGCACAAGACGTACATCGAAGGTCGCCTCCAAGCATCAGGTCGAGAACAAAGAAGCAATTCTCGTCATCCTGGAATGCATATCGCATGTTGACGATGAACGGGTGGTCTATCTGATATGGGATATATTAGAACACAAGTATTTTGGGCGGAGGATCACGGACCTCTTCGAGCAAGCGACGCTCCTGAATGACATTCGCCACGGCCTTCTGGCGAATACACCGTGCCTTGTCGATGTACTTGAGAGCGTAGAGCTTTTTGGTGGGCTTGTGTTCGACGACGCGAACCTTGCCAAAAGCGCCTTTCCCGACCGCGCGGTGGAGGTCGAAATGATACAAAGTGACTTCGGAATTGTAGTCGACGGGCTCAGAGAGACAGCAGCAAACGGAACCCATATTGCATGCGACTGCAAGGACGCGAAAATGAGGAGGAAGGAACGAGAAAGAGTAGAAAGGAGGAGAAGATCAAAGGGGTCGAGCTTCATCATGTCTGTTTTACCTCACCGACACGTGCAATCTCATCCCCTTCTGGAACAAGTCTCCCTCAGAAGACAACGCAAAATGGACAAGGCCCTTGTACACGAGTATCCTTTGTTCCCCATACTGATCCCCCGTGTACTCACCTCCAGAGGAAGAAAAATGGTCATGGCAAAACATTTCTTTTTGAATTTCCATTCTTCCGCGATCCCAATTGGGCCATACTACCGCCACCTGGAATCACTGGTTACCGCGGCAGGTGCTTCCACACTTGATCCGGTATAAATCTCCCAAAAAACATCTCGGTTCACCATGGACCACGAAGAGCAGACTGCCCTTCTCGCTCCGTCCCCCGAGTTCCTTGCAACCGTCCCCGTGTTCCCCCTCATTCCCGCCATCAAAAAAGATGCTATGGTACGTGCACATGCTCCCGTCATACACTGTCCGCCTATTCGCGACGTTTCAGAAAACAATTGATAGCGCCCTGACCTGGGAGTGAGTACGATGCGTCGGTCCGTGCGTCGCTCACCCCCTCTAGCCAGTTAACGGACAGTGCGTTAAACTTCTCAGTCGTGAGACCGCTGGTCCTCAAGGTATACATCCTGCAACGAAATAGACTGCGCAGGAACTCATCGATGCGGACAGTATGCAAAACTCAAAAATATGGCTGTGGTGTACGCCTGCCTCGTCGTCAGAGCGTACTTCCTCGAAGAAAGTGACGGCAATCTCGCGTACGCAGGCGTGATGCTGTCGCGTGTAGGCCGCCGCGTTGCCCGTGTTCGCTCAGTACTCACCTCCTCCAGGCCACGCTCTGCGAAATCCTTGCCATGAAGCTTCTGAGCCACTTTGCGTCCAACCACATCGAGCTAGTCGCTGTGCTTACGACCAGCTGGAGCCCCCTCGCTGGCGCGCCTCCCGAAGCCGTGGAAGAGGTCAAACAGGTTCTCGGAAGCAACGCGAATGTAAATGACGCGGAAAGTGCACTCGAGATGGCAATATCCACCCAGGCTAAGCAATTTATTTCTTCGCCTGTCTCTCAAAAAGTCGTCAACGACATTTACTCGGGTCGTGTCGTGTTCTCTACGGCCGCTACTCGCTCCATGCTCGCCGACAACTACAAGCCGAGGGGGATCACGATATACGACTCACGCGACGCGCCGTTTCTCGATCACTACCGTCTACGTGTCCCGAAGTACGGCGCGATCCTCGAGTTCCTCAACTTTGCATGTCTATTGGTCACATTGGTATTGTGCCTTTCCAGTAAGTCGCGCTTTTTCTCTCTACTTTCTCAAAACCAATCGCGTCATGTCCAGACAAGGATCACGAGAAAGTCACATTCTGGGAAGGCTTATTTATCCTTTTCGCGGCAGCGTTTGTGCTAGAGGAATACACAGCAAGCGCAGAGCATGGGTGGATAATATACATTGCCAACGTACGCCTTGATGTTTTCCCACTCATTCAATTCAACCTACCAACACCTCTGCTAGATCTGGAATGCCTTTGATACGTCATTTTGCGTCGTATTTCTCTGTTACGTTGGATTGCGCATCAACGGGATTACCTACGGCCATCTCGGAGCATCCGCCATGGCTTTCGATGTACTTTCGTGTGGCGCATGCATTCTATTCCCCCGGCTGGCATTCTTTGCAGTCTCAAACAACGTCGTCGTGCTGTATGTTTTGGACTCGCTGTGGTTGCTATTACTGACCCCTACCCCAGATCACTGCGCGCCATGATCGTGGAGTTCATATTTTTCATGGCAATCGCGATGATCTGCTTTTCAGGTTTTACTCCATCTCTTTGCTGCCTAAAATCTGACGAAGGACGTAGGTTTGCTGTTCACACTCTGGACGTTGGCAAAGGATGGAAACCAAGACATCCCTGAAAAAGATAAATGGACATTGGCCAACATCGCGTGGCTTATGGTCGAGGTGAGTATTTTTTCAAAAAAGCCGGTGTGTATTTTTGGACCTAAATATCGTAGATTTGGTTTGGGAACACCTACCTGTCGTTTGCCCAAGCGGAGGTATGTACAGTCGTAGTATCCTTGGCAGCCTTCTCATCCGCACGCAGTCTTTTCACCCTGTGTTTGGCCCGGTACGTCGGCCGCTTTCCGTGTCACCACGCAACCTTACTTGGCTCACGCAGTTTCTCATGACCACCTTCGCGGCGCTATCGAATACGCTGCTGTTGACGAGTATGTTTGATCAGCACGCTTGACGTCTGATTGTTGGTACTGATCAACACGACAGTCCTTATCTCCATCTTGTCCAACACCGTCGCGCGGATTGATGCCGTGAGTCGTATGTAACCACTTTAGTTGCCAGCGCTAAGCCTGGGTCCAGAACGCCACCCAAGAACATTTATTCCAGTTCGCAATATCGGTAGGTTTTCTCAGAAAGTTTATGATTTTCGCCTCACTATTCGTTTTTTGAGACTATTGAGGGGTATATAGGCCCGATGGCAAGAGATCTCCCCCGCGCTCATCATCCGTTTTAGGGTAAAGGCAGATGCCTTGTTCTCCTACCAGCCCCCATTCAACCTCTTGGCGCTCGCCACCTTGAAACCCGCAAGCTACATCGTTACCCCGCGAACCCTCCACTCCCTCAATGTCCTCCTCATCAAAATAACGAGTTTCCCCATCTTGATTGCCATTGGTGTGTACGAGAAATATTTTGCGGCGGGTCAGATCCTCCGCGAGTCTTCCAAGGACGCCGCACACACGCTATTCAACAGCCTTCCACGCCAGATCAAGAACATCCCCCTCATCGAGGCCCTTGTGGGCTCGACGTCGAGCAACCTCTATGAGGCGATCTTCGAGATCGACGCTCCGCCTGTCGAGGGGCTGTTCGAGGAGTCGGACGAAGAAGAGTTCCCGCAGCTGCGCTCTGTCGCGTCGCACGACACCATGACATCGGCCGCGGGCGTCCGGCGGCGGACATCGCGCGTGAAGACACGATCCCCGCTTCGTGGAGACCGTAGCCCGCTGCGGCCGCTCAGCGGGCTGGACGTGGGTGTGAGCTCCGCAGAGGTGTCCTCGGGTGGACGCAGCCCACTTGCCAGGTTCTTCGCGCAGGTAGAGCCGCCTTCGACGCCCGTGGAGGCGAGCGTTCGGCGCATGGAGACGATGTTAGACGACCTGCGCGACATGCCGGTGCACCGGCTGAAGGACGAGATGCGCGAATTGCAGGTACGTTTTGTGGTGGGCTTTTTTTGGTCAGGTGTGCGATTTTAATTGTCTGGTGCAGGAGCGGCAGGCGCGGATTGAACAGTTGCTTTTAACTTTGACGCGGGGGATGAGGACGAGTGATACGAGTAGCAAGCACAAGTGATTTCGGAAAGCAAGCAAATAATTTTAGACCGTGTAAATACTATAACCTTGTATTATAGGAACCCTGTGTTATCGATATTTGATGGGCGGTTTAGTTCCCGATTAGATCAAGATCATTTCATAAGGACTGTCAGGCAAGGCTTTTTGTGGGTACGTTTCGATTTCCTTGTCCGGGAAGTGGCTAGGTTGGGCATGGTGAGGGTGTCCGGACCGGTGATAGGACCGGAGTAGTTGTCTCAAAAGTCGAGGCGTCAGTCGTGGCTTTTTTCACGGCGAAATCGACGATTTTTCCGGACAATCCTTTACAAATTAAAAGGGCCTTTTGTGTCGTTCATAAGTTCTGCATGGACCGCGAGAGCCCCATGCTCGAATATACCTCGATTCCAGTCCTTCGACCCTTACAGCCCAAGACTGCCCAAGATAACAGAACCCGGACGAAGAGAAAGCCAACCGGCCAATTTACGTGCCAGCTCCAGCTTTTATTTCGTCTGAGGCGGAATAGATCGCATGGAGGCTGTTGAGAAATTTCAGGGAGCACCCTAGTCTCTCTAGACAGACACTTTATCAGTACATAGTTGCTCGTTCCTCGCATGATAGTAAAGGAGCACCCTAAATGTCTGGCCGTTTGACCGGCCCGGGATTTTCTATTCTGTTTACATAACACATGCGAGGGGCAAAAAACATTCGCTTGGACCGGGTTTAGGATAGACAAGAAATAATCAAGCTCTTTTGTCTCGTTACAGCTGCTTTGTGCTTTGCTCCCCCTTTGACGAGGCAACTCCTCATCTCCTACTGCGCTGGGATGCATTCAACTTGAAGTTCAAGTTGCACTTTCTTCCCATCGCGCGTAATGGTTTTGTCTTTGAGCGTGAATGGGCATTTTTCCCTGCCGGCTTGTCCTTTATTCCAACTTTATTCTCTCGCTTTTTCCCAACTCCCTCGCTCCAACTGTCGCGTCCCTTGCCATAGAATACGACGCGACTTTGGTCATGTATAATCTATCTTTGCACCACCTTGGTTCCTCAGCGCTCCCCAGGCTCGCCGCAGTTCTCTCCCTGCTACTCAACAGCCCCATCATCATCTTTTCGGCGCCGTGCTCCGAGCCCTTCACCTATCTCTCCCAAAAGGGTATGCTATACCGCGCGAAATCCCATTACTTTGCTGCAGCCATCGCCTTCACGCTGGCTGCCACCTTGCACTCAAGCGGCTTTCTCTGGAGCCGTTTCATCATTTGGGGCCTCCTCATTCAGCCCTTCCCGCAGCGTAGACCAGTACGCTCTCCATCTATTTATTTTTCCCAACTGACATTCCCCTAGATCTACCTTACCACCATGACTACTTGTGTCGTGTTTTCCGCGTTTCACCTCACGCCCTTTGTCGCACAGAATTATACCGCGTACCTCACCCTCTGCGCCCGCGCCGATCCGTCACCAGAGTGGTGCAACCGGTGCCTTCCACTCATCTACTTGCACCAGGACCGTTGCTGGAACGTCGGCCTCCTCCGCTACTGGTCTTCCCAGCAGCTCCCCATCTTCCTCCTCGCCGCGCCCCCGCTACTCGCCATCACCTGCGCTACTGGCTCCAAAACCCCGCCGACCCCGGGCGTGTCGGCGTCGATCGCCACGCACGCCATCCATGCCTTCATCATGTGCGGCATGCTCCTCTTCGCGTCGCACACCCAGATCGTGCTCCGCTTCGCCGCCATGCCGCTGACCTACTGGTCCTCTACCTGTCTCCTCCTTGAACACCTCGCATGGGGCCGTGCACGGAGCGCCTGCACCCTCTCCGTCCTCCCATGGGCCGCGTCCCTTCCCTCGGCATAACAATAAAAACATTAACATTCATTGGGTTCTTGTACAAGGTTATGCGAAGGTATGTTCAAGTGCGTGTTATCGACGTGCATAGTTCAATAAAGGGTTCAATAAAATACATAGCGTAGAGCTTCGTAAGCTACAAGGATTCAAGATCAAGGAGAAACCGAGGAGGAGGAAGCCGCAGGTGCTGCCGTAGTCTAGAAGATGCTCCGTGTCAGGGCACTGCTAGCAAAGGAAGAGACGAGAAACGCACCGAAGCAAGCTCGGTAGTTGCAGGGGCATCAGAAGCCGCCTCCGTGGGTTTGGCGACCTCAGATTCTGACGCCCCCGCCGCCGTCGCCGTCGATTTGGCGCCTGCAGGGGAGGCGGTCGATTTGGTATTCTGGGCGGACGACGGGTCGTTCGTCGTCGGCGAGACCTGATCGCTCACTGTCGTGGAGGCTCCGACAGATGCAAACGTTGAGGCCGAACCTGATGCAGCAGATGCCGCAGATGCCGATGCCGATGCAGCAGATGCCGACGCCGACGCCGAGAGCGACTGCACCGCCGATTGCATCACTGAATCGGTGAGATCCAGACTATACGTGGTCGGGACGGTGAACTGCACGAGCTGGAGCCACGGAATCGTGTACCCGCCCTGCCCAACCTGGACCGTCGCCGCCGCCTGGATGTCAAGGTATTCGTCGGGGATGATCGCCAAGGCGGCCAAAGCCCCCTGGGTCAACAGCACATTCTCTATCGTCCCAGAGTTGGCCGTTCCACCAGCCGGAACCACAAAGCCCTCGATGGCCGACGAGAAGAATGCGTACGTCTGGTTGTCCACTCCCGAGTTGGATTGCACAAACGAGACGACGAGATCAGTGTCCAGGGGGTTTTGCATCTGAAAATTGCCGGTCAGACACGTCCTCGAGCAAGAAAAAAAAACTTGCGTCAAAGTTGATGCTGACGAGATTGTCGACGAGTGTCTCGAGCGTGATGAAGACATTAACCTGAGTGATCAGGTTGGGTTGGTTGAGGCCTATAGGATTAAATCAGGTCAGCAGTCCAGGAACATCGACCACACGGCGTACCTTGCAGACTCGTCGTCAACGCCAAACTGGAGAGTGCGGGGGCCAAAGAAGCAAATGGACTGCTTTCTAGGTTGCCTTGGATGGTCAAAGGGAGCTCAGAGTTTCCCTGGATGAACGACGTCAAGAAGGCCTGGGCAACAGTGTCATTGGCGTCCGCTGGCTCGTAGTGAAATTCCGTGGCAACAACGTTCTCCCCAGGAACCAGATTGAACGTCTGTGAATGAGGTTAGTCTTGTATCGTGTCAACGGACCAGGTCAACTCACGTCGATTGCCGCGCTCCCGATAGTTGTGCCCTGGTAAATTACGGGGAGCGAAATGTTGACGGTGTCAAGGGTCACATTGGACGGGTTTTGCAGCGTCGTGGTAAGAGGCGCAACAATATATTCGTCACCGCCAGTGCCCCCGCTGCCGGTGACAGATACATTGCTCAGGGAAGCGGTTCCTCCGAACGAGTTGATGCCTAAAGAATCCATGTTAAGTGCGAAGAGCAGAATGAAGCAACTTGAGCACCTGCCTGTCAGACCCGAGTCGACATTGAACGGTATACCGTTGATGGGAACATCGCCAATGCTCGTGCGCGCAGAAACGTTGGCAGTCCCACTCAAAACAAACTCCGTCCCGGTGGTCAACGTGACCACAGCGAACAACAACTCGAATCCATTATCAGTCGCCGCCACCAATGGTACATGTTGGAAAGAGATGACAAGATCGGCGAGGTTTCCGGTCGACACACCACCCTGCGCCGGAACCATGGGCAGAGAAAGCGTAGCGATATCGAGACCAAGGTCACTGATCAAAAGGTCCTCTCCGGAAGCAACGACTTGCAATGAGAATCCGAAGGGGTTTTTGTATTGTGCCAGAGTGTAAACGGAGGATGTCAGAGGTGCAAAGGCTTCGTCTTGTGTCACCATGGTCAAAGCTAACTGATCGAGGGCGATGGATTCAATGATCGTGAACTTTTCGCCAGGAAGGATGACCTCGAGTGACAATGTCTTGAAGGCGGTACTCAACCAAGTCACAGGGGCGCTCGAACCATCCTGCAAATCATTAACGTCCGAAACAGTTTGTTTACACGCCGAGGGAAAAGCCATACCGGCTGCACTGAATTTCCCTGGACCATCAAAGTCTGATTATCCCCGGCCAAGAAGTTGCTGAACAGCACCCCAATATTGTCCAGGTCGGTACCGCTCTGAGGGATAATCCGACCAGTGAGCGCACTCGTGGTCGTTGCGCTGGGAGCCAAGAACAAGCCGGAACCAGACAAAGCTGCACGAGTACTGAGTTCATATGAAGCCTGAAGGTTGAATGATTACTAACGTCCCACCTCGGTCCCCATGAAGGAAGCCGTGAATCCAACGGTACCAAGGTCAATCCCGAGTTCTGTTTTCTTCGATCAGCGACGTATTAGAACAAAAATAAAGACACGAACGAGCTTGAGAAGGAATCATCGCGTCAGTCTCGATGGTGATACCGCCAGCAGGGTCGTCCGAAGGCAGCTGGAAGTTGCTGATGGTCACACCAGGAAGGCCGTTGAACGCCTTGAATGATATGTCCTTCGAAAGTGCGACATTATCGAAGATGGTTCCGAGGGCCGTCAAACGTAGACTGAGGGTGGAAACGGTCCAGGTGAACTCCGGATTGTGAAGCAGGAATGTTGCGAAATCCGTGAACGCGGCAGAATCCGTGATGGTGAGGTGGGCGCTGGTTACGTAATTCGGGACTCCGGTGTTCGCGGCGGCACAGACTTCATGCTACGGTGAGATATGGAATACGGAAACCCGAAAGCTACTCACCGGAAGGAAGGGCGATCTGCGCAATACTCTGATTTTGCCAAACAACACTGGTCATTTTTTAGTAAGACAGACCATTTGAAATCTCGGCAGTCAGTACCTGAGGGGATCCGGGAATTCGATGAGAGCATCGAGCGGGCCTACGTTGGTCAAGGAACCGACGAGCGCCAAGTCGAATCCCTCGTCGGAAAGGTTACTGCAAACAGAGTCAGGCAAAGACCGAGTTCGTTGAAACGGATGACGAACGTGATATTGGCTTGAGTGAACGCCAACACAGCTCCGTCGACGAGTTCCTGAGCAATGGGACCAGCAACAGCACCGATAAGGTACAGGGCAGTGTCATCGGTCTATTCGCAGAATAAGAACGGGTACTTTTAAATGAATCAGAGGCAATTGACGTACCGTCACTGGGATGGAGTTCTGTGCGAAGGACAGAGGCGTGGCAAACTCGTCGATCTTCACGTTGCTATTGATGGCCAGATCGACCTCCAAGTTTTTGAGGGTTGCCAAAATAGCGCCATCAACATCAAACTGAGTGCCGCTGACGCAAGTAGGGGCCGCGGTGTCTACGGTGGAATTCACTGCAACTTGGATGTTTGGGTTGTCGATGAGGTACTGGAACATCTCGACGAGCGGCCCCAAGTCCACGGAATTCTGTTCCGCTAAAGTTGACAAGAATTGTACAATCACCAAAGGCTCGAGATTGTACTTCATTGGCAAGAAGCTGGATGCCACTGAAGAGTGGCCGTCGGCGTGGATGGGATCCGCGGAGATATCAGCCTCGATCGTCCCGAGGGTGAGATTTTGGAAGGTTGCCGTCGCATCGACTGTCTCCAGGTTGATACTCGCAGTGAAGGGGTTCGCCAACGTAAAGGACGCCTGAGCAAGCCCAGTCTGGACAATGTCCGTCGGGAATTCGATGGACGCGGACTTGATCAGTGTTTGATTAAGTGCAGGGATAATCACTGGCGACAAAAGGATTTCTGACAAAGCTTGCTCGAGGGAGCTAATTGGGGTCGAGCCCGTGGTCCCGGCGATCTGGGTGTTTGAGTCGATCCCTTGCAAGAAGTTTTCGAGCATAAGCTGCCCAGCCGCCAAAGCGTTTGCACCCTGGGGAGAGTACTCGACGTCGATTGGGTAGCTCGCATTGCCGGGAACAATGATCATGTTGCTCTGTGAGGCTGCATTCAGTATTCAAGAAAAACGATATTGACATTTCAAGACTCACAATGTCAGCAGAACCAATAGTTTCAGACTGAAAATCCAGAGAGAAAGATACATCGCCGGTCCCGATGGTCAAGTTGCTACAACGTGTGATGAGAATGATTGCAAGGGAGTTTTGCTTGGCATACCTCGGGTTGAACAGCGCAGAATTTACTTTGATGAGTAGGTAATTCGGGAAGCCTTGGTTCACATCGAGATTCGCCACTGTCACAGGCTTGGTATCGAGACCCTGGAGGCCCGCGATGACGGAATTAACCGAGAAGAAGATGTCAGTGAGCGACAGCAGGCCAACGGCGGTCTGTGCATCGGTATTGGCGGAACCAGAAAGAAGCAAGGTTTCGTCGCTCCCGACTGTAGTAGCAGCAACGAAACCGTCAAAGTCCGAATGCGTGTCATCGAAGACAGCAAAAGGAACACTAAATAACAGGTCAAATCTTTGTAGTCGCCTATAACGACTAAAACCCACCTGGAGAAGGTAAGGTGGATGATACGTGCATCGACATCGGTCGTCGCGGGGCCCTTGGGTATCGCCAACTGCGCGATCGGGTTTCCATTGTACCCTACCGTAATCGTCTGCTCAAGGGCCGTGATATCGAGGGGGAAGGCGAATGGTAAAGTGAACGCAGCATCCGTGTCGGTGGAGGAAGTCATTGGGCTGTACGCAGTGCTCTCCGTAAATAATAGCTCCAGCTCGTTTAGGTCGATTGATTTGATGACTTGAAGGGGACCTTGGTTGGGCAGCACCGCAGCGACCTGGAGCGCTTTGATACCATCGTTCAACCACGTCACCTAGATGAACTCGTCAATAAACAAGTTGACTACAAAGACCGAGGCAACGAACGTCACTCAGCCCTGCGCTGGCGCCTTGGACGATAACATTGCTGTCCAGTCCGTGCACAAAATTGTTGAAGACGCTTGAAACAACAGCGAGGCCTTCGGAGCTATTTTGAGGTACCAAACGACCGACAAGGGCCAGTGCAGACGTGGCCCCGGGAGTGAGACTGACGGACCCCGAGGCGACGGGAGCAATCATTGTGCCATTGACGTAGGTATCGAAGCTCAGTGAACTCAATGAAATTCCAACTTGGGATGGGTTGGTCGCCGTAGCGTTGATGGTGAGGTGAATGCCGCCAGCCGGGTCATCCGAAGGCAAGTCGAATGATTGTATGATGACTCCGCCCTTCAGACCGTTGAAGCCTTTTCAACATATTCAGTACATGAACAAGACTTGGCCAAAGATGACGCTACCTTTCAGCGTTACATTATAACTGACGGATACGCCAGAAACATCGATACCTACACTCTGTTATCACCTTGTCTCGACAATTAAAACAGGAGCTTACCCAGGGCGCTGACTGAAAATCGGAGGAAAGATCAGAAGGATTTTGAGCTGCACTATAAGAGCACAAACAAACCAGTCAGATTTTCCCCAGTAATGACCCAGTCAAAACTCTCTTCGGTGAGTAAGGTCTGAAGTCGATGAGCAGCAGAACCAAACAAGACAAAAGACGACCAACCTGAGTGAACGCGGTCAAGTGATCGACGTCGGTAACGGTGAAGGTGGAGGTCGCGTCGAGGGTTGCGCCGGTATCAGCCGAAACGTTCAAAGGCGCCATCGTTATGCTTCCGATAGGTTGGCCAGCCCAGCTCACGGTCAGGCCGCTCCCGCCGAAGTCAATCAAGGCATCGACTGGCCAAAAATCAACACGTGAATTAAAAGCGAAAGTTGGGAACACGTACATGGACCCGCGTTGGTGATCGCACCCTTCAACTGTGAGGCTGCATGTTGTGAGAAACTTGAACCAGGTTCGGAGAGTGGTTAGCTTACTGAAAGAGGTTTGTTGGGGATTTGTGATTAACACGGTATCGAGCCTGCAATAATGTTGTCAGTATTTGCTAGGAAAGAACGGAAACCCCCAGCAAACCCCAAAAGCGACCCCCCAACGATTTTTTGAACAATCGGCTGAGCGAGAATAGGAAGAATGAGATCGAGCGAGCTGTCGGTCCCGGTTGGAAGACCAGTCTGCGTATACGACAAGGAGGTTTGGTAATCGCCGATGGTCACTCCGGCCGTCAGTTCGACATCGGATTGCAGCTTCTTGAACGCGGTGTTAACAAACGTGGGCAGGTCGAACCCACTAAGAAAGAGTCAGCGCAAACCGCGAGCATCCACAATGTGTACACACGTGAATAAGTTGGTATCCCGAAGTTCGATTCCCCGCTTTATGGGCGAAACACTGGTTGCAGCAGAGGGAAGGTACGTGATGCCACCAAGCTGAACGATACTGTCCAGCGGGGCGACATTCAATCCTGCTTCAAGCGCCAGTCTCCGCGTCACGGAGAAGAGAGCCGCCGGGTCAAAATTCATGTTGAGGTCCAAAGCCGGCGACGTGGTGGTGATCTTGCCTGGGTTGTTAAACTGGGTGGTCGAGTTGATGGTTCCGAGAGTTACGCCAAACGCCGAGACCGTAGAGGAGATGCTGGTAATCTCTAAGGGCGTGGTGAACGGATTTGCGATCTGCACCGTAACGTGGCTGATGTTACTCGTTTTCCCGGTGGTCGACAATATCTCGAGCGAAGCAGTATTGAGAAGATTCGTCTGCAACGCCGGGAGGGTCACGTCGATGTCGAGGGTCTGCATAGCTGCGGTGAGGGAGGCAATGGCGGTGGACTCGTTATATCCAGAAATGGAAAGCGAAACATCTGTTTTGCCGACGAAATCGTTCAGAGTCTCCAATCCTTTGGGACTATTGTTCGCCTACACATACAAACCAATCAGCAGTGGATAATAAAGGACCAATGGGGAGCTCATTACCTCGAAAACCGAGGTTGTGTTGATGGTGTTGTTGCCCATGCTAAGAACCAAGTTGGGCATAACAACAGTGCCAAGGTTAGCACCGTCTCGGAAGAGTTGCAAGGCTGGCGGAGACGGACTCAGTCTCAGGGCGCCGCAGTTCAGGGAATAACCTACTCAGGTTGCCCAGGGCCAGCTTCAGATTCGAGGGATTGAAGATAGAAACTGATGGAGTTTAGATTCCCGGAGTGAAGCAAGCGGCGTATTTGACTGACCTTGAATCCCAAGAGAGATACCAGCTGTTGTGCCTCCGGTAACATCAACGCTGTCGATTGTCGCCATTCCCTTCAAACCCTGGAGACCTAGCAGCGATGTAGATACATTCACGTTAATTGGGTCGAGGGTAATTGGGCCAACGGAGGTATTGGCGACCGTGCGCGAGTGACCGATGAGACGGAAAGGTGCGGTAGCCAGATTGGTGAGGTCGGTGTTGAACGAGGAGAACGTCGGATGGTCAGGGTCAGAGGAACTCAGGTTGGTGTTGCGGATGTTGATATCGACCACACCGGATGTATTCGTTGAGCCATACACATTGATTGACGACGTCGAGGCTCCGAGGGGCTGTGACATAAACGTTTGAGACTGCGGGAGTTAAACGAAAAGAATAAAGGACCCACAGTCGAGAGACCCGCCACGGTGCTGCCATCGGGCATAGAGATGTTGAAGTCGTTGGATATTTCCCCAATGACGAGGTCGAATCCGAATGGCAATTCTACGAACAAAGATTCAATAAAATCGCTTCTCAGTCGCGAGAATTCCTACCCAGCGATGCTTGAACAGTGTTACTGCTGGCAGACGGGGTCCATGGAGTATCCGGCGAGAAAACCAAGTCAAAATTCCCAATGGAAATGGTCCGAATGGGATCGATGGGTTCCGGTGATACGAGGGGAACTTGGAGCTTGAGCGCTTGTAACCCGGTGCTCAGCCATGAAACGGTCGAGTTGTCGCTCTGAAGTGTTGAGACTCCGGTGGCAATCACGGGAGAGACTTCACTGTTCAAGTAATTGGTGAACAATTGTGAAACGACAGCTAGGTGGAATTTGAGTGGCAGGAAAGGATGAGAAGAAATTTTATTTACCAAGCTCAGAAGGGTCCGTGTGGTTGTGGAGATAACCATTCAGAGTTATTACGTTGGAACCAGGAGACTGGAAATAAAATGAGATGGGACCCAACAAAAACAACCGAAGGGACTCGCAATGACGGTGTTAGTGCTAGTCCCGAGGCCCAAAGAGACATTCTGGTAGCTGAGCGAGAATACAACGGTCCCCAAATTAAGTGAGAATGGACTGTGAAAAACAGGGTCAAGTCCGAATTGCCGGCGTGCAAATGAAAGGTACCTAGGGTTGGTCAACTGAGTGACGGCCACATAGTTGATGCCACCCGCAGGGTTATCGCTGGGGAGCTGGAAATCTTGGATAGCAACATTGCCGGAGAAGCTCTCGAAACCTGCGGAAATATATAGCGTGATTGAAGCAGGGGATCGTTGAACGCACCGTTGAGCGTGATTGTTTTGTCGAACTTGATACCTAGGGTCGAAGTTTAGATTTAAAATTTGCGGGAGACTGTATAGGAGAGCTGACCCTTGGACACGGGAAACTCAAGGGCCTGAACCCGGAGATTCGAGCTTGTCAACCTCCAAGTGAAGTTCTTGTCTGTGATCAGGTGCTGGGCGAAAAGACCGAACCCTTCTTGGTTCGTAATCGTGAATGGGGTTGCGGTTTGGTTGATGGTCGCCCTTTTGCTCTTCGCGTGCAGGGTATCGAGTGAAAGGTAACCAAGAGAAGTCTCCGCTGAACCATCATTCGGGACCCAGGACACATTGACCGGGTCAGGGAACGAAATGCTGGCAGAGATAACACCGGTGTGCGCAACTGTCCCTTGCATCGCGAGGTCGAATCTAGGTGGTAGAATGAGCGAGAGACACAAAAAAAAAACCCAAAGACATACGAGTTGTTTGTAGGCGATGTTATTGCTGCGACCTGGACACTAAGGGTGCTGCGATTCACGACTAGTTGGACGATGGCGCGGACGACAGGGAAGAGCAGGATGAACAAAAGAGCGATGCCCAAAGGGATGATAATTAGTTGAGAAATAATGAACCACCGCTTCTTGTAAAACGGTTGTTTCGGTTGTTGGGCAGGAGCTGCTGCCTGTCCGCCACCTCCAGCAGTTGCACCGGCGCCGGTTCCGCCAGTCGCGACACCTGCGCCAGTGGTCCTGACTATGTCTCCTTCATCAAAGCGCGACCCAGCGGGTGCGGGAGCATTGCCTAGAGATTTTTTGAATTTTCACCAATAACAAGAGTAAAAAATACATACCTCTCAAGCCAGCATCGGATGCAAGGCTTTGGGCGCTGTTGGCGTAGGCTGCGGCGTATATTCCGCTGCTGCGTCTTGCCGGTCGCGTCTGCTCCATGGTCGACGAGATGAAGGAGCAGGAGAGGATCCGAAGACTTTTTTCGAAGTCCGTTTTCGGATTGTAACTCGATCCAGCATCTTTACATGTAATTGCGACCGCATGGAAGATGCGACGGCCCCACCGTCACGCGATCCCAAAGGTGATATGCGCACTACCATCTGATGACAGTGACAACGAGGATCGCGAAGCAAGTGTTGGCAAGATGACTTGACTTGGAAGTTGAGTCTAAGTTTCAGTACCTTGCGCACACCACGAGACCTCATTTTCGCATATGATTTTTAGTTTGACACTCTGGCTATCTTTTTTCGTGCCGACCGGTGTACAAGCTTTGCGAATTGCGGTCCCCCGAATATGTTTGAATCGTTGGCGGTGGGGAAGGAGGTGGGGTTGCGGGGCATCAAGTCTTCTGTGTGGCAGGAGTAATCTTCCCGAAATGGATTGCGATCACTGTGCGATCCCCATGTGGACCCTTTTTTCAGAGGTATGGTACGTTCAGCCTACTGAATGCAGTTTCCCGAACCATCTGCCGAAATTCTCGCTCGTTCCTCGCTGGCGCCAGCGGTCGACTTGAGAAAATACTGAAGCGGCAGTTTTTGAGAGCACGGACTCCACAGATTTCACATGCCTACTTCACAAGTTCCGTTCTCGCCGCCATACCTCCGCCGTTCCTTCGGCGGCTTCTAGCTTCCACCGACGCTAGCTCTCTTCGTTCAGGGCAAACTGATTGTTGCTCGACAGGAAAATGGTAATACAAACATGGTCAGGTGACAGAGACGGTCCGTCTATTGTGGGTGTTGAGGGGTGTTGTAGGGTCATGGACCTACTCACTTCGCCGTCCTCCCCTGCTCCGTGTTTCCGTACTTATCAGACGGAGGCTCGATAATTTTATGTGTTCCTACTTTGCTGCAGATGGCATGCCCATGTGGACGCGAGGTCTTGAGACGTGCTGAGTTTTCGTAACGTTCGGCGGTCCTGCTGAAGTCGGTACGTGTGTATGAATTTCCTGCGAATTGAAGAGACAGATGGGGCCTTCACATGATGATGGTGGGATGGTTTCTGAGCATGTTTGATGAGACAGTATCGATGCAGTGGACGAAAGTTGCTAAGTTTGAGTTTTCAGACACGAGCACGCTGCATACTGCACGCGCGTATGAGGGACACTGAGATGGTGATATAGAAGATGGACCCAGGCAAAGAACCACGGTGTGCAGAATGCCCTCAATGGACTAGCAGTTGACGGCCACTGGCCCCTCATTGAATCCAAACCTATATCCCGACACCGACAGATAGGAGAGAAATAAAACTCGAAGGAAAACGACTTACTCCCAGTTGCGAGGATGGGCCAACTTGTGCGTTATCTCGTCCACCAGTCCTGAAATACCAGGACGCGTTTAACGCACGAACTAGAACATGTAAACCGAATTACCACACACGGGGTGAGTATGCGCTGCTGTCCGCAATCAAACCTCGCGCACTCACTAACGACGTTGATATCTCCCATACGCCGGATATGTCGGTAATCATTCGTACATGTCCTCCTGCGCATTGGCCGCGAGCCTATAGACCGCCGCGTGCAGGGATAAAAACAACGCACCGATTCTCTTTGCAAATGCAGATGCATCTTGGGTCCGCGATTTTCGGATGCCCCAAAATCGGACGGAGAGTTCAGCCAGTTGTACGCGATACCAGGGAGAGCATGTGTATATTCGTGCAAGAACAGTGAAAACCGCTCCGAAATAAGAGCCTTGAGCCGCCGTCCGTGATTCCTTGAGTTCTGGACTGGTCTTGTATTCTTGACCAGGGATCCGAGGCTGCGCGACCCGAGAGCGCAGAGAATCCGGAGATGAAAAATTAAACAACCCTGAGAACAGTATTCAAACCTTTCAGAAGAGTGAACCGAAAAATTACTTGATTTGACCACGGATAAGATATGAAATAAAATATTCATACTGCAGATGACATCGCGGCGTGCGGGACAAACATTGGGGTCAAGCATGTGATCGCAGCACGTCACGGGCACGTATAGCGCGTGCGGGCCGATGAGGGCGGGAGCTTGATAAATATGAGGAGGCGAAGGTTGTGTTCAAGTTGGGTTTGGCTCGCCACTAGTTCAACAAGATGATGACTTGAGTTATGTTTTAGTAGCGGAGTCTATCAGTGCGTCGCTCCTCGGCCAGTGTTCAAGTTGAGGAATTGGCCCGTTTCAGAGGCCGAACCTCGTCTGGGCGAGAAAGTGTGATTTTTCGTTCCGTTTCGCTTCATCGCCCTCATCATGGTTCAGGAAAGAGCTGAACTGATGGCCGGGAGTTGCCGGCGTCTCTCGACTCTGGTGTTCAATCACTCCCCAAGTCAACGAGATAGGTTATTCATCCTCGTAACTCGGACATCCTGTCTGACAATCACCAGCACCGTTCCTTCTGACTCTCAGCTCTCGTGATCCATAAATCCATGCAACGGGCCAGCTAAAACACCAGTTGACAGCAGCACGCGGAACTCCAGGACTTTGTCAACAACCACCACGACTTCGGTGCCACTTTACGAATGTTTCGCCGTGGAGGTTTTATTTTCCGCATCCATGCGACTTGTTCTACTTGATGGGAACTCCTTCCCCAGCCTGAAGAAGCGAATGGTGAGCGAGTATCGCCACTATCCCGCTCTCCAATCGTGCCCTCGCAGACCCCATCGTCATCCCACACCTCCGTTCCTCGGCTTCAAGAGCGTTTGAACCTTACGGAGCCACAGCTGCTCGCGAGGGTGGCAAATCGGCGCCCCGTACTGCAGTCGCTGCGTCTCGATATCGATGGCAATACAATCACTACAAGGAGAAAGCTGGGTGTTATCCAACGATTCGTTGGAAATGCTCAAGGAGGACGGCCTGCTAGTGTGGACTCTGCATCTAGTCCGCTTGTGCCCAGACATTTTAAAACTTCTGGTGTTTGGAAAAATGATTGAGGTAACCACATGTTTCTCGTCCACGGATTAAGACAATATGCACGGCGCAGCGCCCATGCTTGCGAAGCAAATCTCGATTGTCATTTACAACCTCTTAACCGACCAAAACAGCATATGAAAATCCGTAATCGTATTTAAAACTTTTCCGACATTCCTCAGCTCACCGTGAACGGCAACAGTTCCGTGTTTGAATATGTCTCCGTCCCACATGTCGCGCCAACTATCGGGAGAGTGGCAAAACATATGTTTTCCACGGGAGCCTAGGTTGAACCCTTTAGTCGGCAGCCCACCGTGACAGCCGAAAATCATGGACCCCGAACGAGGCGACAGCAGACCGGCCAACTTGCGTGCTAGCTCCAGCTGTTTGACTTCGCTGAAGAGGTGGAAGAAAGACGCGGAATGTATTGCAGAGAGACGGCCGTGCAGACCGTTGAGGGATTTTAGGGAGTGCAGATCAGGAGCGGCAGACGGTGGTTCTTCTGTGAGCGGAGGTTGAAGGTCTAGAAATTCAGGATCGAAGGCGTCTCCTGCAATGAAAGTAGCAGGGAAGGACTTTGGAGTAGAGCGGAAGAGTTCGTGGCCCATGTCCCAAAAGTCTAAAGCAAGGATCGTAAGGGGTCCAACAGTGATCGCTGGGCTTGACAAACCTGGACGTAAATCACTGGCCAGCATGTTTTGGACCGGGAAACCGTCGCTGGCGATCTTCCTCAGGTCGTTACCAACTTGGAAGCTAGTTCATTTCTGCTCGGCCAAACAATTGGACAGTTTACGCACAGCAGCATCCGATATCAAGGAGGATGGCACCGGGGTCATTCTTTCCCAACTCGAGAACATGGTCATATGCCGCTTTATTCTTAACAATCTTGAGTCTGAGTGTCCCATCATTAGGACTGCGTCGTAGGGTACAAAGTGTGTTGCAGACCTGACGAATCCGAAGCGTCGAATACAGGGGTAAGCGTAGACCTGCCGTTCAGTTCGCCGTCAAGCTGCAGTAATAAATTCGAATTGCAGCCCTACCTCGTACGCTTTCTTTTGCACGGCCAAAACATGCGTTTTCAGCTCGTCCTCGTCACCGATTCCGGTCTGCGCCTTCAGAAATGCCATTTCTTCGGGGAGTAGCACATAGTGGTGGTCTTCAGGAACGTCAGACATGGTTTTAGGCAGATGGTGGTTTTATTCCGATTCTTATCACGTACACCGACGGATCCACGCCGACGGACGCTGCGAAGGAGGGATTCGGCCACTGAATCTCGCCAGGGATATGTGATGATACGCTGAGGCAGGGTATCACATGACTGAGAGATCTCTCTTTCTGCGTTTCGCTCCTACGTTAATATGCGTAGATGACCGGCCTGGAGGATCTGCCCATTGAAGTCCGTCATTAAAATACCGGTTTTGTTGCTTCCTAACGGCACCCAAGCTTCTGTATGAAGTGCAGCTCTCCGCGCTGTCAGCCGCTCTGCCCATAACGAGCAGACGGCTGCACGCAGTCTTCGCCGCAGCCCCAGCATCCTTCCGCGCACAATATGTGCTGGGGCATGTTGTCCCTACCGCAAGGCTTCCGGACACCGTCTCTAGGATCCTAAGGTTCCCGCTGTGCGATGTGCCCGTGCTGGATGCTGTTTTGCGGGCCTGGCCGGAGCCGGAGGCCCCAGATCTGACGCTGGACATTGCTCAGCCCTCTCCGAGCAAACCCGCAGGGGCAGGTCAAAGAGAAGCAGACATGGGGAAAGAGCCAGAGCCCCCGCCCGGCCGCGCCCCCGAGCTCCCGAAGCACCTCTTCCGCGCGCTCGGGCCGCGGCCGGACAGTACTTACACGGATGCGGACGCGCCGTTACCGCTACTGCGCTACCTGTACGCCGCGCCGGCCCTCGCGTGCGCGCCGCCGGATGCCAACTCCCACGACGGGTACGCGCTCACGCGCGCAGTGCACGCTCGGTTCAGTCCCCTCGTGCAACTGCTTCTGGAGCACGGCGCGTCGCCCAAGCGGAAGGGCGGGCTCGCCGTCATGGTCGCGATCCGGCAGAAAAGGCTGGAGGTCGTGCGGATGCTCATTGAGCGCGGGGAGGCGCAGAAGGGAAGGAACAAGAACAAGAATAAGAGGAGGCGGCTGGAGGACCGAATGGAGGTTACGGCCGAGATGCTCAGGGCGGCGGTCAAGGCCAAGGCGAGGGACATCGCCGAGTACTTTATGCAGAAGGGGTGCGTGCCGGATATGCAGACACTGCGTATGCTCTAGCCTCGTCGTCAGCCAACCAATGATAGTGATATATTAGACAGTCAAGAGTTATTCTATAATCCAATGGCTCGGTAGACAAGGTAAATCATAATAGTGGTCATCGATACAGCTGTAGCATGGTAAAAAAATCATATCGCGTGTAGTGGAAACGTGGAGGGCCGAAACGTAGGGATGTCGGTATCGTTAGATATCGTCAATGTCCAGATCACCGTCGTCGTCACCAAACTCGAACGTGCACTCGCCGTCCTCCTCCCCAAACTCGGTCTCGTTGATCTTGGCGTTCTCGGGTAGTTCACCGTAAGCTTTCACTGTGCGACGGCGTTAGTGGGGAGGGGGGAAAAAAAGAGGGGACTGACGGTTCCGCGCCTCGTCGGCGGTGTATTTGACAATAACGTCCGCCTTGTCGTCCTGGAAGTCCCGGAGAGAGAGCAGGACGATATCGCCCTGGTTAATCCACACCTGCGTACGGTCAGTATCACTCGATGTGGCATCAGTGCACAATACCTTTTTGCGCATCTTGCCGCGGATGTGCGCCAAGCGCTTCTCGCCATCGAAGCACTGCGCCTCAATCCGGCCGTTCCCCAGCATCTTGGTGACCTGGGCGTACTCCTGCCCGTCCTCGCGGAACACGAGTTCGCGCTTGTCGTCGTCGTTTTCATTTTTACCACGTCTCCGATTTTTCCCTCCCTAGAAGAGCGTCAAAATGAGCGGCTAGCGCAGGGCCCGGGGTGCGTACCTTTCCTTTATTCTGCGGGGCGGTTAGAAAACAGCAACAGTCCAAATAATGACAACACGGACCTTGGGCATGCTGGGCGAGCGGGCGGTTTGTCTCTGCTGGCGTCGCTGGGGTTAGCGGCGACTGCAGAAACGAGAAGGGCGGCGAGGGTTTGGTGCGCCGGGCCCTGTGTTTAACGAGCGGAATAGTCTGACTCGCGGTGAAGCGAAAGGCGTAGTTTGGTTCTAACGGCGATGGTCTCTGATCGTCACATTCGGACCCGGATGTCAGCCACTCAAGACTCGACTGGGCAACAGCCTCCAGCTGTAAACCGCTCACAGGCTGTAGAGCTGTAGGACTGCCCCAAAACTACCGCTATACACGCTCAGAATACTTTACATCCTCGTGCTCCCATTCAATCCGCTTCGCCGCTGGACGTCGGATCAGGCTCGGCTAGCCATCCAAGATGGGATGGTACGAGCGCCTCAGATGGCGGTACTTGCGCAAAGCGTACAGTGCCAAGGTTTCTGCTTGCTTGTGTCAAGACTGCAGTCGACTGGCGACGGTGGCGTACCCTGTTTGATATACTCGGCCAGCCTGAGTGCAGACTCGATTTCGTCGGGGTCTGTGAGACCTCTGTTTCCTGGTCGCACGACATGACAAGAAAGAAGCAACGCTAGGCACATTAAAAACTTACGCTCAAACAGCTTTCGTATCTTGCCGTGAAAGTTATATCTGAAGGTCTATTAGGGGTGTCTCTAGTCGACTGCAGGGACCAACGCTGGATCTGGATAGTCTCGGCCGAGGCGATGCAACTCCTTGTAGAGCGAGATGACGCGGGGGCGAGAGTCCATTTTAGGCACATGGTTTAGCAACGTTTGCCAAAATCGCATCAAGACTCTACGAACGTGGGCGACTGGGCGCGCGGCGCAACTTATGACTATAAATGGCGGCCGGAAATCTCCTCCCGCCTCCTTATTCCTTCTTCCCCTTTCATTCACGTCCTAATGGCCTCTGCCGACGCTTTTGATGACAGCCACCTCACAGAGGTCGAGCGGGAGAACCAGTCCCGCTGGAAGCTCACATGGCCCGAGTTGAAGCTCCTCTTCATCGCGTCCAGTCCGTCATCTCTCTCTTTCACTCTTTCATCCTTGACTCACCTCGTGTGTGTGCAGCCGGTTTCTTCATCGATGCTTATGATCTGTTTAATATAAATCTGACAATTATTATCCTCAAGTGAGCACACTGCGTTGCATTTTTCTGCTCGTCCTCACCCTGGTCGTGTGCCGTGCAGCTACGTCGTTAACAAAAAGCTCTCGGGCACCATTGCCGACGCGCCGCTCCAGGGAGGTGTCCTGAAGGCTGCTGCGAACATTGGGTGTGTCATTGGCCAGATCTCGTTTGGTCTCGCCGGCGATGTGTTCGGTCGCAAGGCCGTCTACGGAATCGAGATGATGGTCACGACCGTTGCGACGATCATCATCATCGCGGGTCCGCTCTCCCTCGGCAAAGGTCTCTTCACCTACATCACCGTCTTCCGCGTACTTATGGGCATCGGCATCGGTGGTGACTATCCCATGTCCGCCTCCGTCGTCGCTGACCGCGCCAACCTCCGTCGTCGGGGAACCATGGTCACTTTCATCTTCGCCATGCAGGGCTGGGGGTCGTTCATCGGCGGTATCGTCTTCATCGTCCTGCTCGCCATCTACAAAAAGGGCGTCGAGTTGCACCACCACACCAGCCAGCTCAACTCGGTCTGGCGTATCTACACGGGCCTCATCCTCATCCCCGCTATCATCACCATTGTCCAGCGTATGATGATGACCGAGTCCACTCGCATGAAGGGTGTCCAGGATATACGCGAGGACCCGACTCTCATCGCAAAAGGCCAGGTTAAAGGCATCAAGCTTGACCACCACGATGACAAGATCGTCGATGGCTCAGAGGCGAGCGTTGACCAGGAGGTCGCACCCCCCGTTGCCGGTGGTGGTATCGCTGCGACCAAGGCTGCCAAGGCCGCCGCGTGGCGCGACGCGCGCGATTACTTTTCTGAGTGGCGTCACCTCAAGATCCTCATCGGCACTACCATGTCCTGGTTCCTCCTCGACCTCATCTTTTACGGTATCTCGCTCAACCAGTCCATCTTCATCTCCGCCCTCGGCCTCGCCAGCTCCAAGGACCCTTGGGAGTACCTATGGCAACAAGGTGTCGCGAACCTCATCATAGCCATCGGTGGCTTCCTTCCTGGTTACTACTTCACGCTCTTCACGATCGAGTACCTTGGCCGCAAGCCGATCCAGATCATGGGTCTCTGCATGAACGCTATCATCTTCGCCATCATGGCCGGCAAGTACACCGCTCTCAAGGCCAACTCGAGCGGCCTCATCGCGTGCTTCATCTTCCTTCAGTTCTTCTTCAACTTTGGCGCTAACGCGACCACCTTCGTCAGTGCGTGATTCCTTACTCTTCCTCTCTCACACTTGTTACTAAACGGACGTCGTCGTTTCACAGTCCCCGCCGAAGTCTTCCCGACGCGTGTGCGTGGCTTCTCGCACGGGTTGTCCGCCGCGTGCGGCAAGTGCGGCGCCATCATCGCCTCCCTCGCCGTCTCCATCATGAGCACCAATGTCGGCGCCCAGAACGTGCTGTGGCTCTTCTTTGCCGTCGCCGTCGTCGCCATTCCCTTCACATTCCTCATCCCCGAGACCAAGGACCGCGACGCCGACGTCATTGACCTCCAGGAACGCCAGGCCGCCCTGCGCCACACCGAGAAGCTTTGAACACGCATGCACACCAACGAGTCACTTTACGCGCCTAAATATGTTTCGTGATTCCTACTACATTACTTCGTAATTCCCTAAAATCTGAATCGGCAGAAACTGTTTTCTGTATCACGGTTCACACTGCATCTCTCTTAAGTTATTTCCTGCTCACGACTCTGGGAACTTGTATTTTTTTGTGGTTTGCTCGATCGTTGCGATATCTGATGGGTAGTTTGTTCTCAAATTAAGATGGTGTGCATCGCGGCGTACTTGCAGCCACATGTTTGCGGCCTATTTTATTCCCTTCCGACCGAATAGCACATGGAGCTCGAGCGTCGTATCTGAAAAGTTTGCCCACGTTCCTTAGGTCGCAGCCGCCAATGGAGCTGGATGTCGTAGTTACCGTCTTCAGGGGCCAGCCCCTTTGTAAATCTTGTTTAACTCGTCGCAATACTTTCAATGCCGATGAACCTTCCTTCCATTTCAGTGTCAGCCGATCGGACGGACCTCCAAAGCTCCAACTCCCTCACGCTCGACACTTGTGAAAGACCTGCTGATAACAGGAGCCCAAATTTCACGCAGTCCTGGCTGCTTCGATCCGGCACCCATTCAATTCAAGTGGCGCATTTACAATCACATTGATTGTGATGCTCTGCCGTCCCGTCTACAATAGATAAGAATAATTTATGGCGGATGAGTATCCGTGCATTATTATGCAGAATGAAATAAAGTGGAGGTTGATACAACACGTAAATGAGATCAAAAAGCCCTCATCGCGGTCGTTAAAAACGTTTGCCGATAACAATCCCGTCCTGGACCTCGATCTGGGTCGTTGGGCCCCGGAGGAACCCATCCTGGTTCTCGTTCGAGAGCTCCTCGAGCGACTTCTGCTTCGTCTCGGGCAACAGCAGCGTTGAGAAGATACCCGTCAACATGAAAAAGGCGAGGATCTCAAGGCTAGAGAAGGGTCAGTATGTGGCCTGGTGGCGGAAGAAGGGAGTAACTTACATGTGAGGGATGAACTTGTTGGTACCACCGATGTTGACCATGTTGCCGAAGCCAACCTGCGCAACGATGGCGCCGAGTTTGCCAGAGGCAGCAGAGATACCGTGGGCAGTAGAGCGATAGCGAGTTGGGAAGACTTCTCCGGGAATAACGAATGTGGTGACCTTTAGCACAATTGAATTAGTAAGATATAGCATTGCACACGGGAAAAAAGTACGTTGGGACCAAAATTTTGGAAGAAATTAGTGAGGCAGTACAGGAAGACGAAAGCATTTTTTCCCGAGGTCGATTCGAGCATCTTGTCGTATCCGAAGCCTATGTGATGGCATTAGCGATGTAACAGCCAATAAAGGAGAAGGCATACCCATGCAGATGAACAGAATGGTGAGTACGATGAAGCCCATGAGCTGAATGGGCCTGCGCCCCCAGGAGTCGATAAGGAAGAACGACGCGTAGTACCCGGGAATGAGACCAGCGACGGAGAAAATCAAGTTGCCAACACAGACATTGTACAGGGAAAGGTAAACACCCGTCGTCGTCGTGAGGGAAGGGTTACCCCAGCCAATGGCAGTCAGGATGGTAGAAGTGTTGAGACCGAGACCGTAGAAGGCAATCTGCGAAGTCATATCAGGAGGTGTGTTGGAGAAGAACAAAACAACTCACATCGAGGGCGAACCAAGAGTAGGACGTGCCGATGAGGACCTTCATGTTCTCCCATTTGCCAAAGTGGTCCTTGAAATCCGCCCAGGAGGCGCGGGGAGCGTCGACACGCTGGACAACGGCGTCGGGGTCGTAGTTGAACTTGTTGTTGGTCAAGACGGCGTCGATATCGTCAGCGGCCTGGAGGACGTTGCGCTCGATATCCATAGTGAAACGAGGGGTCTCGGGGATGGTGAGACGGAAATACAGAGCAATCACGCCGGGAACGCAACCCATGCCGATGAGGATACGCCACATATAGTCAATGTGGTTGAGTTGGGTGATGCTCGGGTCACCGATGATCTTGTCCTTGTACGCCACGGTGACGATAAGGGCGGTCATAACGGCCGCGAAGTTGCCCCATCCCTGGCCGGCGAACACGGCGGTCATCATGCGACCACGGATGCGTGTGGCAGCAAACTCTGAAGAGATGGTGGCGCTGAGGGGGTAGTCTCCACCGATACCGATACCGGTCTGACAAGAAATAAAAATCCGCAAAGGAAAGCATCGTTTTGGGGACATACCAAGAAACGCCAGACAACCAGGACACCAATGATGCTTACAGCGTGGGCACCTCCGGAGAGGGCCTGGGCGAAGGTACAAACGATAATAATCATGAGCTCGACTCCGTCTACACACGAGATCAGTTTTAATTTCTGGTCGGTATGCGGGGGCGTACACATGCGCTTGCGGCCAACAATGTCGGCCAACCAACCGAAGAGAAGCTGACCAAAGAGAGTACCAACAGGGGTTGCGACCTTAATGCCAAGATCCTGGGTGTTGGACTTGAGTTTTCCTGGGGAGCCGTGCCCATAGACGTAACCAAGCATTGGTGCGGCCAGATTAATGGCGAAAATATCGTACGCATCGGTGAAGAAACCGACACCAGCGACGAGGCAGACTTTTACGTGGAACCAGCTGTGGCGTAACGAATGAGCAAAGGAAGAAGAGAAAGTAGTGGACATACGAGAGTTTGGCATTGTCGACCTCGGCAAGGGCTGCGCGGCGACGCTCATCAAGTACAAACCGGGCGTCGAAGCGCTCTTTGCCAGAGGCGTCGGAATGAGCATCCATTGAAGGAGCAGGACGGAGAAGGAAAATGGAGATAACTGGTTAGGCGACATCCGGCCATATATAAGACCGCGCATCTCCGCGAACGTGTCTGCCACTGTCAATGTCATGATAGGTCATGATTCCGTGCCTGGAAAGGAAGTTCAGGATTTGCGAAGTCCTGACCAACCAGTCATTTCGCATCGCCCCGTCTGTCCCCTGAGTGCACGGAAAAACATTCACCGCAAGATAAGTGGGCAAACTCTTTTTTTACGTTTGGTGAGTAAAAGCACCAGGAATAAAGGATGTCTGCCTATGTTTTCCTTTATCTTCTTCCTTGATATTTGATGTCGCGCGACGGAGAACAGAGAGCTCTCACGAACCCCGACGCGATGGAGTCCATCCTGATCCTCGAGCTGGCCGAGAGTATATCATACACCACCGTCGCCAAGTCGACCGCAGTTTTGCCTAGTTTTGCAAATTCAAATTCGAACGGGCGTTGTACGCAGTACCCATCTCAGGCTGTCGAACCCGCTCAGCAGCTGACTGCGATGGCATCTTGGTTGGCCAACCGAACGTGATCCAGCGTCCAGCAGCGCCCACGCCAGGTTCCATAGCAGACAGTCGGACTCCTGAGCCACACCAGTAAGCCATTATGGTTATTGCAAGGCAGGCTGCCCCTCGTCGGATCGCTCCTTTGTCAATGAGGGGGAGATGAGAGAGAGAGAGAGAGGAGGAGAGAGGTGTTGTGTGGGTGTGTGGGAGGCTCGGCCGTTCCGGCCGACTGGACTTGGCGGGGCAGCGTGAAGGTGCGGCAAAGTCCAGGTCGGGGGAAGCGGATTGCGGCAACGGCCGAGCCTGCGCGCCTGGGCCACAAAAGGCACGGAAGAGGAGACCAAAAGCAGCGCAAGCGCGAGCGGAAAACAAAAAACAAAAACAAACGGGAAAACGGGAGGAGGGCGAGAGGGACGCGAGCAGAGCTTTTCTACATCTGGAAAAATTCTACGGTCTACAGAGTGGTACATAGTCAAAATAGTTCGTGTAGTGCTATCGCTTACCCCCTGTTATATAGCTTGCTAGTACGCGCAATCCGCATCCGAGCCGCACACGTCCTGCCGCCGCGAATTCGCGCTGGACGCTGCGTGTGTGGCTAGTGCGATATCCTCCGAGTCAACAACCACGGCGGCTTCCTTGTAATAAAATATTATCTGTGAGACAGTCAGAAATATAAGCCCACAAGAAGGAACTAAATTCACGGAAAGGAAGAGTTACCTGAGAATCTGAAAGTAAAATAAAAATCAGAGCGTGTCCGCAATGAGTTCTGGGGATACGAATGACACATCTTGAAGGTCTTGGTCGGGTTTGGGGACGTAAAGAGTACCTGGAGAACCAAGGCATGAAAAAAAATGAAAATTCGAGCCGGGGGGTTCGAGACGTACCCAAATCGCGTGGAGAGTGGACCTGAATATTAATTGAGGAGATTTGTGAAGAAAACAAAACCCAGTGCAAAAAGGTCACAATAGAAGTAAAAAAGGGACGCACCAAGGGGGACCAAAGATTAGAAAAAATGATATCACCTACAATTTTTTATTTTGAGAGGGTCGACGTACCCCCCCCTCCCCACAGCCACTGATGGCATCATAATTCCCTTTTGGGGAACGGCCGTTCCCGAAATTCGGGCGGCGATCAGCTGGAAAGTATTTCACATGTTAATCAGAATGCTTTTCTGGCAACTATTACACTACTCCACCGCCCAACCATACCCTTACAATCAATTCCTTCCATGCAAATGTGAAGTGAGCACATATCCCTCAACAACTTCGATTTGGAGAGTACTATCTACAGCCTGTACTGCTCTTTGAACTATTCTGAGCTGAGTTATTCACTTCCTTTCCCAGAACTCAATTGCTATTACAACTATATCACTGATCTTTTCACTGCCAGTGAGGCCCTTCTGATTGAGGAAAACCCAACGAACTCGACTCTGTGATCCCCAAGCAACCTGATTCAATGGACAGCTGCATGTATATTTTTCTGGGTGAGCTGAAGCCTGACATGGGATGATAGCATGAGGGGTAGTCAAGGTCATAGTGTTTGTTTTTCCTGTTTGCAGGGTAACATGTCATTGTAGAAACGTCTGCAAAATGAGGCAAAAGGGAAAAAAAAAAACCTCATATGCACGGTTCGAACCCATGCATAACCAAAATTGTAGACATGAAAGTCTAAAGAACACAGCAGACTGACACATAGACTAAACAGACCATAGAGGTCAATAACACACTGTTTACCTCGCTCATCCGAGCTTGTGCAGCCCCTGGAACCTCTTTTTGACCCCCTAAAAATCTGTATACAATTTTTTATTTTGGCCGACCAGGGTACCCCCCCTCCCCCCCTACCCCATATGGCAATCTCTTATCTTTGGTCCCCCTTGGGACGCACTTATAATAATCCAAACAGTGCCGCCCCATCACAACTCTCGCGCATTCATCCGTACGGCGTATCGGGGGCTTTTGCGAAATCGTGCGAAAATGTGCGAAAGTTGTTCGAAACAAGCGGTCCCGGCGGTCTGGACCGGTGGATCGTAAGAAAGCCAAGTCCAAGCATCGCCACAGAAGACCTTCACACGTGGTCTGCACGCTTACCACTGGATTACATTGCGGTCTTGAAGAGCGACCACCGTGCGAGCTCGATGGCCACGCGGTCGTTGGTGTTTGCCGCCCAGAACGCGAACGGGATTCGGACGACCACGCCGAAGTCAGAGCGGTGAGGACTGAGGCGGCGGAAGGAGGCGAACGGACGTCCCGAGACTTCGTGGATCTTGCACCTCTTAGTAAAACTAGGTGAATGGCCGTCTTCGAAGGTCCCGGATGGACAGTCTCGAGGAGCTCAGCCTTCGATCGAGTACAGCCGTATAGTCCTTGGATTCCTTGGATTAGCTTGGATTCATGCAGTACATGGAGTCAAATCAGGAAACACCTCCGGACTCGGGAAGAGTCAAGTGAAGATTGCGAAGTCTGCGAAAGTGTGCAAAAGTTGTCGGTCCGGCGAACTTGTATTGTCATCCAATGGCTCGCTCTGAAGCTTGGTCGCGCACCACGGCTCCCAAATCCGGGATCAATATAATTTTTACTCTCGCGTAACTTCGAGTTGAGCTTGGATCCCTCCGAGTTGCCGCAAGGTATGTCTTCTCTACTCATAATAATACCATCATAGGAATGTTCGTGGTGTGTTCCAGGTCCGGATTCGCGCTGATGCCTTATTCTCGATCTTGTTCTATATAGACACCCTCACACCTCGCAGCAGATTGATGTTATCCCGGGTGCGGCTCTCGAGACCTTTCCACCAACACATCAAAATTGCAAATCTTTTTGTACACCGTGCTCTCAAGTCGACTCGAGATGAGTCCGTCAGTACACCTTTCGATCTTGTTTTGTCTTGGTATGTGTTCCCAAGAACATGGGTCTGGCTCCGCAGGTCAGTGCTCTGTGTTTCAATTTGCATTTCTCGCAAACTCACCCTAGGAAGTTCCTGCTTGAGATTCGGAAAGTTGCGATCTTATTCATAGATCGAGGTGAATTATGTTCAATCTGTGTGTTCAAATTCACTGACCTACGTATTCAGCTCGATTCGATCTTTCAACCTAAATATCTCGCAGGTTAATGTTGAACCCATCCCAACGGGACAAGTTGACTGACCTTTCTAACTAGATTTCCATGCATCCGCGTGCGCTTCGTCTCCTGTGTGTATCTCCCTCCCACTAACCACTCATCTCATGCGTGTGCGATCCAATTGAGCGAGTCCCGCCCGCAGCCCTTTGTTTCAAACTTTTAATTTCCAAGAGTTTGCGGTGCCGCTAGTGGGCCACCCAGCGGAGGCAGACGTGTGCGGCACGCAACTCATTCCCACGGTCACTCGCCGCAGCGTACCGCTCAACCGCGGCCTTGACTCGGCCGCTTAGATCTTCGAGTCCTCCACGGATTCCCCCACAACAATCCGCACGAACGCGCCGTGCGGCCGGGCTCCATCGCGTCTTGAAGCTGACCATGTGGGGGTACATGCCACCCAGCTGCACTGGTGCGTATTTTGTTTTCACCTTTTTTTTCTTGTTTTGAATGGGTCGTTGTACGTCCAGCTTGTACGATCGAGGCATAGCCATATTTTGCTGTCCTCGCAGAGTCCTGTCCACACCACCGCCACCGCCGACTCACTTCGCCGCCGGTGCGGTCGCTCAAACCCCGTTTGCTCTCTGCCTAGTGCAGACGTTGAGTGTATGGTGGTACATTTTTGTCATTTTGGTGTGTCCGCCTTTTTTTCTCTGGTGACGTTCTTTTTGAAAGGCGAACGAATTCAACAAAGCAACGGCTGAGCTGGACGGCCCCGAAGACCGGAATCTTCTTCGGATGCGCCGATACTGCAACCAACGAGTGCGCGCGTGGACGGATATACGTCAAGGACTCGGCGACTCGTGCTCGGAAAGAGGGGCCTACAACAGGGCCGCTCACGTATTCTACTGCACTTGATGTACCGTTGCTCATGTGGACGATCCGAAAGGCGTTACTGGAGTCTTAAACACATATGCACGGTACTCGGAAAGCTGCATGCGAAAACAGCAACATTGTACTCGTCCTTGTTGTCGCAACATTAGTCCGCTGTTGTTTGTCCACCTCGTCCAATACGTACACAAGTCCACCACCCGCGCCCATACCTGGTGTTATATACCGTGCCGGAATGGACCTAGGACGAGATGGAAGATGGGCCGGAGGTTCCGGAGGCTCCGGTTAGGACCGGAGGTACCGGAGGGCCCGGAAGAGGTCCGGTGCAGTATAAAGGAAGGATAGCAACACCACAGGGGGTTAAGGGTGAGCTAACACCTTGACTGACGAATAACCGGAAGTCGAGGTACCGGAGGTGATAAGGAGGTACGAAGACGACTCAGATCAAGAGGAAGAACCAGGCAACGATTAACGTTAATAATCAAACTGAAGTACATGAAGTAAAGACGTAGTATTTAAATGGAATACCTAATTGTATTCCCAAATAGGAAGGAGAGTGGTTCATGACAATAAGACTTGTCATGAGGACTGATGATAAGTTGTAAGACAATTAAAAGGAAGATGAGAAGACGGATAAACGGGAAACGCTCAGTAAGCCTTCATTGCGTAAAAACCCGATGCTTCCGGAAGGTCCGGAGGCTCCGGGATATGACCGGAGCTCTGGAACCTACCGGAGCGACCGGAAGGTCGACGGGAGGCTCTGGGATGTTGCAGTGGATATAACAGTATCCCCCTCTTAGGTTCCTCTCCCATGAGGAACCCAAGAGATGACGAGTTGGTCGAACAATGAAGGAGCGTGGGAAAATAAACAAGATCAAAAAGTCACGTGCTGTTGGTTTTGACTCAGACGTTCTTCTTTCCTTTCCTACCACCACCACCTCCGGTCACCAAACACACAACACAATGCAAACACGGCGGAAGCGACAACGGCACGCGCGATGGAGGCTCGGGCGACGACCGCGACGACGCCGGCAAGGGGAAGAGCTCCGGGAAGGGGAAGGCTCGCGCGACGAGGCAACGCAGCGCTTCTACAAGGAGCGCGAGGAGCGCCGGGCTCGTCTTATCTCCGCTACGAGGAAACAGGCGCAGGAGGCCGCGCAACGGGCGGAGGTCGCGAACGAGGAAGCAGCACGAGCTCTCCAGCTCGTGCACGACTTGGAGCTCCTCGATGCGGAGGCTCCGGAGTTTCGATGACGGGCACGTCATCGAACTCCGGAGCCTCCGCATCGAGGAGCTCCAAGTCGTGCACGAGCTGGAGAGCTCGTGCTGCTTCCTCGTTCGCGACCTCCGCCCGTTGCGCGGCCTCCTGCGCCTGTTCCTCGTAGGCGGAGATAAGACGAGCCCGGCGCTCCTCGCGCTCCTTGTAGAAGCGCTGCGTTGCCTCGTCGCGCGAGCCTTCCCCTTCCCGGAGCTCTTCCCCTTGCCGGCGTCGTCGCGGTCGTCGCCCGAGCCTCCATCGCGCGTGCCGTTGTCGCTTCCGCCGTGTTGCATTGTGTTGTGTGTTTGGTGACCGGAGGTGGTGGTGGTAGGAAAGAAAGAAACGTCTGAGTCAAAACCAACAGCACGTGACTTTTTGATCTTGTTTATTTTCCCACGCTCCTTCATTGTTCGACCAACTCGTCATCTCTTGGGTTCCTCATGGGAGAGGAACCTAAGAGGGGGATACTGTTATATCCATGCAACATCCCAGAGCCTCCCGTCGACCTTCCGGTCGCTCCGGTAGGTTCCAGAGCTCCGGTCATATCCCGGAGCCTCCGGACCTTCCGGAAGCATCGGGTTTTTACGCAATGAAGGCTTACTGAGCGTTTCCCGTTTATCCGTCTTCTCATCTTCCTTTTAATTGTCTTACAACTTATCATCAGTCCTCATGACAAGTCTTATTGTCATGAACCACTCTCCTTCCTATTTGGGAATACAATTAGGTATTCCATTTAAATACTACGTCTTTACTTCATGTACTTCAGTTTGATTATTAACGTTAATCGTTGCCTGGTTCTTCCTCTTGATCTGAGTCGTCTTCGTACCTCCTTATCACCTCCGGTACCTCGACTTCCGGTTATTCGTCAGTCAAGGTGTTAGCTCACCCTTAACCCCCTGTGGTGTTGCTATCCTTCCTTTATACTGCACCGGACCTCTTCCGGGCCCTCCGGTACCTCCGGTCCTAACCGGAGCCTCCGGAACCTCCGGCCCATCTTCCATCTCGTCCTAGGTCCATTCCGGCACGGTATATAACACCAGGTATGGGCGCGGGTGGTGGACTTGTGTACGTATTGGACGAGGTGGACAAACAACAGCGGACTAATGTTGCGACAACAAGGACGAGTACAATGTTGCTGTTTTCGCATGCAGCTTTCCGAGTACCGTGCATATGTGTTTAAGACTCCAGTAACGCCTTTCGGATCGTCCACATGAGCAACGGTACATCAAGTGCAGTAGAATACGTGAGCGGCCCTGTTGTAGGCCCCTCTTTCCGAGCACGAGTCGCCGAGTCCTTGACGTATATCCGTCCACGCGCGCACTCGTTGGTTGCAGTATCGGCGCATCCGAAGAAGATTCCGGTCTTCGGGGCCGTCCAGCTCAGCCGTTGCTTTGTTGAATTCGTTCGCCTTTCAAAAAGAACGTCACCAGAGAAAAAAAGGCGGACACACCAAAATGACAAAAATGTACCACCATACACTCAACGTCTGCACTAGGCAGAGAGCAAACGGGGTTTGAGCGACCGCACCGGCGGCGAAGTGAGTCGGCGGTGGCGGTGGTGTGGACAGGACTCTGCGAGGACAGCAAAATATGGCTATGCCTCGATCGTACAAGCTGGACGTACAACGACCCATTCAAAACAAGAAAAAAAAGGTGAAAACAAAATACGCACCAGTGCAGCTGGGTGGCATGTACCCCCACATGGTCAGCTTCAAGACGCGATGGAGCCCGGCCGCACGGCGCGTTCGTGCGGATTGTTGTGGGGGAATCCGTGGAGGACTCGAAGATCTAAGCGGCCGAGTCAAGGCCGCGGTTGAGCGGTACGCTGCGGCGAGTGACCGTGGGAATGAGTTGCGTGCCGCACACGTCTGCCTCCGCTGGGTGGCCCACTAGCGGCACCGCAAACTCTTGGAAATTAAAAGTTTGAAACAAAGGGCTGCGGGCGGGACTCGCTCAATTGGATCGCACACGCATGAGATGAGTGGTTAGTGGGAGGGAGATACACACAGGAGACGAAGCGCACGCGGATGCATGGAAATCTAGTTAGAAAGGTCAGTCAACTTGTCCCGTTGGGATGGGTTCAACATTAACCTGCGAGATATTTAGGTTGAAAGATCGAATCGAGCTGAATACGTAGGTCAGTGAATTTGAACACACAGATTGAACATAATTCACCTCGATCTATGAATAAGATCGCAACTTTCCGAATCTCAAGCAGGAACTTCCTAGGGTGAGTTTGCGAGAAATGCAAATTGAAACACAGAGCACTGACCTGCGGAGCCAGACCCATGTTCTTGGGAACACATACCAAGACAAAACAAGATCGAAAGGTGTACTGACGGACTCATCTCGAGTCGACTTGAGAGCACGGTGTACAAAAAGATTTGCAATTTTGATGTGTTGGTGGAAAGGTCTCGAGAGCCGCACCCGGGATAACATCAATCTGCTGCGAGGTGTGAGGGTGTCTATATAGAACAAGATCGAGAATAAGGCATCAGCGCGAATCCGGACCTGGAACACACCACGAACATTCCTATGATGGTATTATTATGAGTAGAGAAGACATACCTTGCGGCAACTCGGAGGGATCCAAGCTCAACTCGAAGTTACGCGAGAGTAAAAATTATATTGATCCCGGATTTGGGAGCCGTGGTGCGCGACCAAGCTTCAGAGCGAGCCATTGGATGACAATACAAGTTCGCCGGACCGACAACTTTTGCACACTTTCGCAGACTTCGCAATCTTCACTTGACTCTTCCCGAGTCCGGAGGTGTTTCCTGATTTGACTCCATGTACTGCATGAATCCAAGCTAATCCAAGGAATCCAAGGACTATACGGCTGTACTCGATCGAAGGCTGAGCTCCTCGAGACTGTCCATCCGGGACCTTCGAAGACGGCCATTCACCTAGTTTTACTAAGAGGTGCAAGATCCACGAAGTCTCGGGACGTCCGTTCGCCTCCTTCCGCCGCCTCAGTCCTCACCGCTCTGACTTCGGCGTGGTCGTCCGAATCCCGTTCGCGTTCTGGGCGGCAAACACCAACGACCGCGTGGCCATCGAGCTCGCACGGTGGTCGCTCTTCAAGACCGCAATGTAATCCAGTGGTAAGCGTGCAGACCACGTGTGAAGGTCTTCTGTGGCGATGCTTGGACTTGGCTTTCTTACGATCCACCGGTCCAGACCGCCGGGACCGCTTGTTTCGAACAACTTTCGCACATTTTCGCACGATTTCGCAAAAGCCCCCGATACGCCGTACGGATGAATGCGCGAGAGTTGTGATGGGGCGGCACTGTTTGGATTATTATAAGTGCGTCCCAAGGGGGACCAAAGATAAGAGATTGCCATATGGGGTAGGGGGGGAGGGGGGGTACCCTGGTCGGCCAAAATAAAAAATTGTATACAGATTTTTAGGGGGTCAAAAAGAGGTTCCAGGGGCTGCACAAGCTCGGATGAGCGAGGTAAACAGTGTGTTATTGACCTCTATGGTCTGTTTAGTCTATGTGTCAGTCTGCTGTGTTCTTTAGACTTTCATGTCTACAATTTTGGTTATGCATGGGTTCGAACCGTGCATATGAGGTTTTTTTTTTCCCTTTTGCCTCATTTTGCAGACGTTTCTACAATGACATGTTACCCTGCAAACAGGAAAAACAAACACTATGACCTTGACTACCCCTCATGCTATCATCCCATGTCAGGCTTCAGCTCACCCAGAAAAATATACATGCAGCTGTCCATTGAATCAGGTTGCTTGGGGATCACAGAGTCGAGTTCGTTGGGGTTTTCCTCAATCAGAAGGGCCTCACTGGCAGTGAAAAGATCAGTGATATAGTTGTAATAGCAATTGAGTTCTGGGAAAGGAAGTGAATAACTCAGCTCAGAATAGTTCAAAGAGCAGTACAGGCTGTAGATAGTACTCTCCAAATCGAAGTTGTTGAGGGATATGTGCTCACTTCACATTTGCATGGAAGGAATTGATTGTAAGGGTATGGTTGGGCGGTGGAGTAGTGTAATAGTTGCCAGAAAAGCATTCTGATTAACATGTGAAATACTTTCCAGCTGATCGCCGCCCGAATTTCGGGAACGGCCGTTCCCCAAAAGGGAATTATGATGCCATCAGTGGCTGTGGGGAGGGGGGGGTACGTCGACCCTCTCAAAATAAAAAATTGTAGGTGATATCATTTTTTCTAATCTTTGGTCCCCCTTGGTGCGTCCCTTTTTTACTTCTATTGTGACCTTTTTGCACTGGGTTTTGTTTTCTTCACAAATCTCCTCAATTAATATTCAGGTCCACTCTCCACGCGATTTGGGTACGTCTCGAACCCCCCGGCTCGAATTTTCATTTTTTTTCATGCCTTGGTTCTCCAGGTACTCTTTACGTCCCCAAACCCGACCAAGACCTTCAAGATGTGTCATTCGTATCCCCAGAACTCATTGCGGACACGCTCTGATTTTTATTTTACTTTCAGATTCTCAGGTAACTCTTCCTTTCCGTGAATTTAGTTCCTTCTTGTGGGCTTATATTTCTGACTGTCTCACAGATAATATTTTATTACAAGGAAGCCGCCGTGGTTGTTGACTCGGAGGATATCGCACTAGCCACACACGCAGCGTCCAGCGCGAATTCGCGGCGGCAGGACGTGTGCGGCTCGGATGCGGATTGCGCGTACTAGCAAGCTATATAACAGGGGGTAAGCGATAGCACTACACGAACTATTTTGACTATGTACCACTCTGTAGACCGTAGAATTTTTCCAGATGTAGAAAAGCTCTGCTCGCGTCCCTCTCGCCCTCCTCCCGTTTTCCCGTTTGTTTTTGTTTTTTGTTTTCCGCTCGCGCTTGCGCTGCTTTTGGTCTCCTCTTCCGTGCCTTTTGTGGCCCAGGCGCGCAGGCTCGGCCGTTGCCGCAATCCGCTTCCCCCGACCTGGACTTTGCCGCACCTTCACGCTGCCCCGCCAAGTCCAGTCGGCCGGAACGGCCGAGCCTCCCACACACCCACACAACACCTCTCTCCTCCTCTCTCTCTCTCTCTCATCTCCCCCTCATTGACAAAGGAGCGATCCGACGAGGGGCAGCCTGCCTTGCAATAACCATAATGGCTTACTGGTGTGGCTCAGGAGTCCGACTGTCTGCTATGGAACCTGGCGTGGGCGCTGCTGGACGCTGGATCACGTTCGGTTGGCCAACCAAGATGCCATCGCAGTCAGCTGCTGAGCGGGTTCGACAGCCTGAGATGGGTACTGCGTACAACGCCCGTTCGAATTTGAATTTGCAAAACTAGGCAAAACTGCGGTCGACTTGGCGACGGTGGTGTATGATATACTCTCGGCCAGCTCGAGGATCAGGATGGACTCCATCGCGTCGGGGTTCGTGAGAGCTCTCTGTTCTCCGTCGCGCGACATCAAATATCAAGGAAGAAGATAAAGGAAAACATAGGCAGACATCCTTTATTCCTGGTGCTTTTACTCACCAAACGTAAAAAAAGAGTTTGCCCACTTATCTTGCGGTGAATGTTTTTCCGTGCACTCAGGGGACAGACGGGGCGATGCGAAATGACTGGTTGGTCAGGACTTCGCAAATCCTGAACTTCCTTTCCAGGCACGGAATCATGACCTATCATGACATTGACAGTGGCAGACACGTTCGCGGAGATGCGCGGTCTTATATATGGCCGGATGTCGCCTAACCAGTTATCTCCATTTTCCTTCTCCGTCCTGCTCCTTCAATGGATGCTCATTCCGACGCCTCTGGCAAAGAGCGCTTCGACGCCCGGTTTGTACTTGATGAGCGTCGCCGCGCAGCCCTTGCCGAGGTCGACAATGCCAAACTCTCGTATGTCCACTACTTTCTCTTCTTCCTTTGCTCATTCGTTACGCCACAGCTGGTTCCACGTAAAAGTCTGCCTCGTCGCTGGTGTCGGTTTCTTCACCGATGCGTACGATATTTTCGCCATTAATCTGGCCGCACCAATGCTTGGTTACGTCTATGGGCACGGCTCCCCAGGAAAACTCAAGTCCAACACCCAGGATCTTGGCATTAAGGTCGCAACCCCTGTTGGTACTCTCTTTGGTCAGCTTCTCTTCGGTTGGTTGGCCGACATTGTTGGCCGCAAGCGCATGTGTACGCCCCCGCATACCGACCAGAAATTAAAACTGATCTCGTGTGTAGACGGAGTCGAGCTCATGATTATTATCGTTTGTACCTTCGCCCAGGCCCTCTCCGGAGGTGCCCACGCTGTAAGCATCATTGGTGTCCTGGTTGTCTGGCGTTTCTTGGTATGTCCCCAAAACGATGCTTTCCTTTGCGGATTTTTATTTCTTGTCAGACCGGTATCGGTATCGGTGGAGACTACCCCCTCAGCGCCACCATCTCTTCAGAGTTTGCTGCCACACGCATCCGTGGTCGCATGATGACCGCCGTGTTCGCCGGCCAGGGATGGGGCAACTTCGCGGCCGTTATGACCGCCCTTATCGTCACCGTGGCGTACAAGGACAAGATCATCGGTGACCCGAGCATCACCCAACTCAACCACATTGACTATATGTGGCGTATCCTCATCGGCATGGGTTGCGTTCCCGGCGTGATTGCTCTGTATTTCCGTCTCACCATCCCCGAGACCCCTCGTTTCACTATGGATATCGAGCGCAACGTCCTCCAGGCCGCTGACGATATCGACGCCGTCTTGACCAACAACAAGTTCAACTACGACCCCGACGCCGTTGTCCAGCGTGTCGACGCTCCCCGCGCCTCCTGGGCGGATTTCAAGGACCACTTTGGCAAATGGGAGAACATGAAGGTCCTCATCGGCACGTCCTACTCTTGGTTCGCCCTCGATGTGAGTTGTTTTGTTCTTCTCCAACACACCTCCTGATATGACTTCGCAGATTGCCTTCTACGGTCTCGGTCTCAACACTTCTACCATCCTGACTGCCATTGGCTGGGGTAACCCTTCCCTCACGACGACGACGGGTGTTTACCTTTCCCTGTACAATGTCTGTGTTGGCAACTTGATTTTCTCCGTCGCTGGTCTCATTCCCGGGTACTACGCGTCGTTCTTCCTTATCGACTCCTGGGGGCGCAGGCCCATTCAGCTCATGGGCTTCATCGTACTCACCATTCTGTTCATCTGCATGGGTATGCCTTCTCCTTTATTGGCTGTTACATCGCTAATGCCATCACATAGGCTTCGGATACGACAAGATGCTCGAATCGACCTCGGGAAAAAATGCTTTCGTCTTCCTGTACTGCCTCACTAATTTCTTCCAAAATTTTGGTCCCAACGTACTTTTTTCCCGTGTGCAATGCTATATCTTACTAATTCAATTGTGCTAAAGGTCACCACATTCGTTATTCCCGGAGAAGTCTTCCCAACTCGCTATCGCTCTACTGCCCACGGTATCTCTGCTGCCTCTGGCAAACTCGGCGCCATCGTTGCGCAGGTTGGCTTCGGCAACATGGTCAACATCGGTGGTACCAACAAGTTCATCCCTCACATGTAAGTTACTCCCTTCTTCCGCCACCAGGCCACATACTGACCCTTCTCTAGCCTTGAGATCCTCGCCTTTTTCATGTTGACGGGTATCTTCTCAACGCTGCTGTTGCCCGAGACGAAGCAGAAGTCGCTCGAGGAGCTCTCGAACGAGAACCAGGATGGGTTCCTCCGGGGCCCAACGACCCAGATCGAGGTCCAGGACGGGATTGTTATCGGCAAACGTTTTTTAACGACCGCGATGAGGGCTTTTTGATCTCATTTACGTGTTGTATCAACCTCCACTTTATTTCATTCTGCATAATAATGCACGATACTCATCCGCCATAAATTATTCTTATCTATTGTAGACGGGACGGCAGAGCATCACAATCAATGTGATTGTAAATGCGCCACTTGAATTGAATGGGTGCCGGATCGAAGCAGCCAGGACTGCGTGAAATTTGGGCTCCTGTTATCAGCAGGTCTTTCACAAGTGTCGAGCGTGAGGGAGTTGGAGCTTTGGAGGTCCGTCCGATCGGCTGACACTGAAATGGAAGGAAGGTTCATCGGCATTGAAAGTATTGCGACGAGTTAAACAAGATTTACAAAGGGGCTGGCCCCTGAAGACGGTAACTACGACATCCAGCTCCATTGGCGGCTGCGACCTAAGGAACGTGGGCAAACTTTTCAGATACGACGCTCGAGCTCCATGTGCTATTCGGTCGGAAGGGAATAAAATAGGCCGCAAACATGTGGCTGCAAGTACGCCGCGATGCACACCATCTTAATTTGAGAACAAACTACCCATCAGATATCGCAACGATCGAGCAAACCACAAAAAAATACAAGTTCCCAGAGTCGTGAGCAGGAAATAACTTAAGAGAGATGCAGTGTGAACCGTGATACAGAAAACAGTTTCTGCCGATTCAGATTTTAGGGAATTACGAAGTAATGTAGTAGGAATCACGAAACATATTTAGGCGCGTAAAGTGACTCGTTGGTGTGCATGCGTGTTCAAAGCTTCTCGGTGTGGCGCAGGGCGGCCTGGCGTTCCTGGAGGTCAATGACGTCGGCGTCGCGGTCCTTGGTCTCGGGGATGAGGAATGTGAAGGGAATGGCGACGACGGCGACGGCAAAGAAGAGCCACAGCACGTTCTGGGCGCCGACATTGGTGCTCATGATGGAGACGGCGAGGGAGGCGATGATGGCGCCGCACTTGCCGCACGCGGCGGACAACCCGTGCGAGAAGCCACGCACACGCGTCGGGAAGACTTCGGCGGGGACTGTGAAACGACGACGTCCGTTTAGTAACAAGTGTGAGAGAGGAAGAGTAAGGAATCACGCACTGACGAAGGTGGTCGCGTTAGCGCCAAAGTTGAAGAAGAACTGAAGGAAGATGAAGCACGCGATGAGGCCGCTCGAGTTGGCCTTGAGAGCGGTGTACTTGCCGGCCATGATGGCGAAGATGATAGCGTTCATGCAGAGACCCATGATCTGGATCGGCTTGCGGCCAAGGTACTCGATCGTGAAGAGCGTGAAGTAGTAACCAGGAAGGAAGCCACCGATGGCTATGATGAGGTTCGCGACACCTTGTTGCCATAGGTACTCCCAAGGGTCCTTGGAGCTGGCGAGGCCGAGGGCGGAGATGAAGATGGACTGGTTGAGCGAGATACCGTAAAAGATGAGGTCGAGGAGGAACCAGGACATGGTAGTGCCGATGAGGATCTTGAGGTGACGCCACTCAGAAAAGTAATCGCGCGCGTCGCGCCACGCGGCGGCCTTGGCAGCCTTGGTCGCAGCGATACCACCACCGGCAACGGGGGTGCGACCTCCTGGTCAACGCTCGCCTCTGAGCCATCGACGATCTTGTCATCGTGGTGGTCAAGCTTGATGCCTTTAACCTGGCCTTTTGCGATGAGAGTCGGGTCCTCGCGTATATCCTGGACACCCTTCATGCGAGTGGACTCGGTCATCATCATACGCTGGACAATGGTGATGATAGCGGGGATGAGGATGAGGCCCGTGTAGATACGCCAGACCGAGTTGAGCTGGCTGGTGTGGTGGTGCAACTCGACGCCCTTTTTGTAGATGGCGAGCAGGACGATGAAGACGATACCGCCGATGAACGACCCCCAGCCCTGCATGGCGAAGATGAAAGTGACCATGGTTCCCCGACGACGGAGGTTGGCGCGGTCAGCGACGACGGAGGCGGACATGGGATAGTCACCACCGATGCCGATGCCCATAAGTACGCGGAAGACGGTGATGTAGGTGAAGAGACCTTTGCCGAGGGAGAGCGGACCCGCGATGATGATGATCGTCGCAACGGTCGTGACCATCATCTCGATTCCGTAGACGGCCTTGCGACCGAACACATCGCCGGCGAGACCAACGAGATCTGGCCAATGACACACCCAATGTTCGCAGCAGCCTTCAGGACACCTCCCTGGAGCGGCGCGTCGGCAATGGTGCCCGAGAGCTTTTTGTTAACGACGTAGCTGCACGGCACACGACCAGGGTGAGGACGAGCAGAAAAATGCAACGCAGTGTGCTCACTTGAGGATAATAATTGTCAGATTTATATTAAACAGATCATAAGCATCGATGAAGAAACCGGCTGCACACACACGAGGTGAGTCAAGGATGAAAGAGTGAAAGAGAGAGATGACGGACTGGACGCGATGAAGAGGAGCTTCAACTCGGGCCATGTGAGCTTCCAGCGGGACTGGTTCTCCCGCTCGACCTCTGTGAGGTGGCTGTCATCAAAAGCGTCGGCAGAGGCCATTAGGACGTGAATGAAAGGGGAAGAAGGAATAAGGAGGCGGGAGGAGATTTCCGGCCGCCATTTATAGTCATAAGTTGCGCCGCGCGCCCAGTCGCCCACGTTCGTAGAGTCTTGATGCGATTTTGGCAAACGTTGCTAAACCATGTGCCTAAAATGGACTCTCGCCCCCGCGTCATCTCGCTCTACAAGGAGTTGCATCGCCTCGGCCGAGACTATCCAGATCCAGCGTTGGTCCCTGCAGTCGACTAGAGACACCCCTAATAGACCTTCAGATATAACTTTCACGGCAAGATACGAAAGCTGTTTGAGCGTAAGTTTTTAATGTGCCTAGCGTTGCTTCTTTCTTGTCATGTCGTGCGACCAGGAAACAGAGGTCTCACAGACCCCGACGAAATCGAGTCTGCACTGCATCAGGGCTGCCGAGTATATCAAACAGGGTACGCCACCGTCGCCAGTCGACTGCAGTCTTGACAC
>JARJLG010000329.1:0-74121 GCA_029448575.1 Mycena maculata
TTGTAACGTGCATGGATATAACAGAACCAAGCGAAAGATTCTGTGCCCAGTTTCAACATGTATCCGTCGAGATATTTAAAAGCTTACGATTTGTTGTTCCTGTTGCCCAGGAAGATCTGGTTGAAGGTTTTGAAGGCTCGCTCCGTCCAGTTGTTGGTGGACAACATTCCGTCGCGGTTCTCGCCCTCTGGGAGTCCCATATCGGTCCAATGTTCTAAGAAGAGATGAGTCGAGGCCTGAGAGAGACTATTGAGACTCACCACGCCACTCGTCACAGAACCAGTTAGCATCGAAATACTCCCAAAGGGTTTGAGAGGTCGTTCGAGACCCCTCAGCAATGGCGTCTAAGCGTAACCTGAAAGTGGCCAGGTATTCTGGCCACCGAGCCAGTTCACGACATCTTTGTATCTCACGCACAGCCCATAAGAGCTGGCGCTTTCTGTGGTCATTGAGAGTTGGTCGGCCCTGGTTCTCACCCCCAGTGGAATGATCTCGGTCCCAACAAAGAATTGCCTAGCCAGAACTTATGAGATACGTATGTGATAAACCAAAAAAAGGAAAATGTACCTGCATAACATGAAACTGGCAGATACGGATGGTCACTCCAGGAAAAACTTTTGAGCCAAGAATTGGCCAGAACATCAGAGAAGATGGAGAGAGAGAGCATACCGTGTTTAATAGCTGCCTTGGAGGCACAATATTTGTCTATCATGAAGAACTTGGGCCTCCACCCATTCTTGACGACAAGGGCAGCACTTTCCATCAAGGCTTGTGTATGCTCTTCCAAGCCTGGTGCTACTTTGACTTTGCCTGTAGGAAGTCAAGAAATGAAGGAAATTTATACAATGAGTACGTACCGCTTATGAGATCAGCAGCCATTTTCTCGACAAGGTGTTTCGCTTTGCGGAGGAAAATAACTTGGCTCTCTTTCGTTGTATTCCCAGAGAGATATGTGAACCCTACCGGTGGTGAGTAAATTGGAGTCCGTCAACATTAATGCTCACCTGGAACCATATGACCCTTGTCGTCCACTGTGATCATGATGGTGAGAGGAGCCCGATTCTCATTCATGGGTCAATAAGTAGAATCAAGACTGATCCCATTTGTCCTGGCTGATAACAACATGGCCTGTGTCCCATAGACGTGATGGATTCCAGTCGCAAAACCCGTGGGAGGGTTAGTAGAATCCGTATAACTACGCAAATTAAGTATATCAGCCAAACATGAGCTGGTAAATGTACTGAAAAATTTTGTCGGGATTGTTTTCAGCAAAAACCCCAATACTGAGCAGGGGGTCAGAGAGAAGATGCTCTTTGCGATGAGTATGAGTGACGACATTGTTGACTTGAGTGGCATTGGGGTGGCGGTACATTAGAGTGACATTGCTACTGTCTTCTTCAAACAAATTCAACAAGCCTGGAAGGTGAATGCAATGAGTTGGTGTATCTAGCCAATATAAGGGCAATTGGACTGACGACCCTTGATACTAGATGAGGATAAACCCAGTGTTCGAGCCATCTTGAGCATACATTGTCGTATATATGGGGAGAGGTCCAAGTATTGTGGAAGCGCTTCCGGATGTGAATGCTGTTGAAAGAAATAGACTCGTGAAAGGTCGTCAGAGTACACCTCTGCCTAACATAGAAAATGGGTTTGAAGAAAGAGCAGGATTAAAATATTCATTGACGTACATGCAGAACAACTGGGCATTTGGCAGCAGGAGGTTTCTTCCCTTGATTGGTCGAGCCTTTGTTAAGTCTTGCATTCAACTCAGTGACCGTAAGCCTATGCAAGGTTTTTGCATCGGCACTATTGGATTGTGATCCCGGACTGCGAAGAGGAACTGGAAGAGGAGCTAGAGGAGTCTGATCCATCGTCATACCCAAGTTTGTCGACGTCAACCCACACTTCTTCATCATCCTCTGAGTCAATTGCAGTAGTATGCCTGTGCTGGCAGTGACCACTACAGTTGTATACAACACGGAGGACAGGGCGACGTTGGCCAACCAGCTCGGCAGGGGGATTATGATTAACCGTATTCCATGCCAAAATCCATTTCCGTGCTCGGATATCCTTAGGACGGTCACAAGGATTGCCTAGATGAATAAGCTTGGTTGAATCGGTATCGAAATAATGTTTAGGCTGATAATCATTTTTCTGGTAGAAGACGATGAGCAAGTGAGTGGATTTGTAATCAAATGCTAACCCAATTGTCAAAAAGTTTATGTGTCTCGGCGGTGAGACAGCTACCTGCAGCCACCCAGTCATGTTCTAAGTCATGCTTGATCTTATTGAGGGACAAGCGCTGGGATGGGTCTTTAGAATGATTGGATTTGGACCTGCCTGGCCCTTTAGCAGTGTTTCGGGTGCTAGGGGGAGAATTGAACAAGAAATGAAATGGCCTCTGAGTGGTGAAGGCGGCTATGCAGCTGGACTGTGGCGAGAGAAAAGTTGGGGGGCTTGAAACGGTTCTTGGCTTCTTGGGCTTGTGCTTCTTTGGAGGGGTCTGAGGTGAGACAAGGCCCTTTAATTGGGCAGCTGGTGCATTGTCAGTACGGACACCACAATGTTTGTGAGTGGGTCAGCCGCCTTGCGGGCACGTGGGCTGGGCGTGGTATGAACAAAAGATAATGATTTATAGCAGAGGAAAGAGCCTCACTGCAGGTGGGGGAGGAGGTTTGGTTTAACTGACGGAGGCTCGACCTCAGAGTCCAAGTTTGAAGGCGGTGACTGAGGTGATGTTGAGCAGATGTCTGCAGAGATGTTGCCAGAATCAGGCTTACTTTCCGCTTCAGTCCAGGCTGACCAGAACAGAAATGAGACATCACACAAAAAGAACGGACCTTGGGGTTATCATTGTATAGCTCAACCCGTATGTGTTTCCTGTGCGAATTGAAAGGCAATGGCGAAGGTTCAGCCTAATACAGTTGTCGTTACATTGAATGAAAAGGAGGATATTTAATTACCTCTGTGTTATATACCGAGCCGAAGTGGACCCGAAGAGTAATGGCCGAGGGACCGGAGGCTCCGGTATGTCGGAGCGTCGGAGGGCCGGAACGTATACGAAGGAAGATCACAACACCACAGGGGGTCAAGGGTGAGTGACTACCCTAACCAGCAGGTATCCGATAGAGGAAGACAAGTCGGAGTACCGGAGAGGACGGAGACGACTCAGTGCAAGGGAAGTGAGCCAAGCAACGTCAATTATCAATCTGACGTACAGGACATATTAAAGACGTATTTATACTAAGTATCTAATTGTATTCCATAAAAGGAAGGAGAGTGGTTCTTAACAATAAGTCAAGTCAGATGGGCTGATGAGAAGTCGTATGACAATAAGTGAAAAGGAAGGAAGACGGATAAACGGGAAACGCTCAGTAATCCTTCATTGCGTAAAAACCCGATGGTACCGGATGGTTCGGAGGCTCCGGTAATGTACCGGAGCCTCGGAACCTACCGGAGCTACCGGAAGGTCGACGAGAAGACTGGGGATGCTGCATGGATATAACACTCTGAACCAGAGGAGTGAGGGCATTTTTCCTTAGCCATGAGAGAAAGAGACAGGAGCAAGGCCACGTAACCACCAAGGAATTTGAAAATATTGCTGAGCCAACGAGCGATTGATCACATACATGTAATGGAGCATGGAAAAAGCCGGCTAAAAGAGCGTAACATAGGTCATAAATTACTCTTTAGTAGACCTGTGGGTTTTATCGAAAGTTTTCTGTTAGAATACTTGTTTGTTTCCGCGTGCTACGGCATCAATCAATCTGTCGTTTGCTTGCGTCTTACTTCCATCTGTGTCCGAGCCACTCTGTGTCTGTGTCTGAGCCGAGTCGCCACTAGCGATCTCATCCATATTCCCCTATACTTCTAACAGGTTCTGGGCCTCCGAGTGCTTCCCTCTGCCTCTAATCCTCGCACTCTCTTCTCTCTCTTCTTTTTCGACACGTCATCTACATCATTCCCACACTTTCCGGCTTCTTCCGACATTTCATCATGCCGATTTCATCAGCGCTTCTCGACGGTCTAAAGAAACTCGCCGACCTCGACGAATCCACCTGGGGCGAATGGGAGAAAACCATGACCATGTTCTTCCGTGGTTGTGGGGCTACCTTCATTGCCGACGCTACGGCCACCTCCACCGTTCTTGACGAGGGCAAAGCTCTCGATGGTGAACTTGTGTGGACGATCTACTCCCACGTCCACACGGATTACAAGGGCATCATCCAGGACGAAAAATCTGGTCTTGCAGCTTGGAGGAAACTCAAGGCTCGCTTCGAAAAATCCACTCGCTCGCGTCGTATTACCGCGCGCACCAATTTCTACCGTGCTGAGCACGACCCCTTCCTTCCCATTGATGTCTACATTAACAAGGTCAGGGCTGCCGCTAAGGTTCTCAAGGGTCTTAAATGCGATCCCGGCGACATTGAGACCACCGACATCCTTCTCATGAATCTCCATCCGTCCTGGGTGACTGTTCGTACCACCATCACCTCCAACAAGGACGAACAAAAGCTCGACGATGTGATTGGTATCCTCAATGGCTCCACTGTTGAACTTCCAGTCAAGGAGGAGGATGAGGGACCTGTCCTTGCGATGGCTGCGAGCGGCCCGAGATTTGGTTCGGGTGGGAGGAAAGGCGGTGCTGGTGGTGGAAACGGGTATTCTGGTAATGGCAGCGGCGCCCACGGTAATGCCAACGGCGGCAGCAGTGGCGGAAACAGGTACAATGGTGGCGGTGGTCACGGGTCCGGTGGTGGCAGCGGCTCACACCAGGACCATTCTTTCGACGACAAGGGTTATCACTGGTGCGACCCCACCAACGAAAATCACTGTCATCGTTGCGGTCGATCTGGTCATATTGCAGCGCGGTGCATCCACGACATGCCTCAGCATATCAAGGATTGGGTCATGAACAGTCCGCGCAGCGAACGGGCAAACACGGCAATGGAAGAGGCTCACGAAGTTCACATTTTTGGTGACTACAACCTCGACACTGACGAGTACGCACGGCCGGTTTACTCCAACGGTATTGAAGTCCCCATTCGCATTTGATGGACTTTGGTTTGGGTGGGAGTTGTTGGTTGTTTTGTTTATTTTCTTTCTTGCCTTGCACGCCTCATCAGGTGGGAGTGTTAGAATACTTGTTTGTTTCCGCGTGCTACGGCATCAATCAATCTGTCGTTTGCTTGCGTCTTACTTCCATCTGTGTCCGAGCCACTCTGTGTCTGTGTCTGAGCCGAGTCGCCACTAGCGATCTCATCCATATTCCCCCATACTTCTAACATTCTTGATAGGAAAGACAAGAAAAGTCAACTCGAGACCTCATTTATAGGAACCGGAGTTCGAAAAATGAAACTATGAGAATGAATGGAGAAATCAGCGACATAATGATAACAAGACCAAAGCTAAGTCAATAACACAGTAGCAAAAGAAGAGTCAGATCAACAAGGACGAAGGCAAAAGAAGAGTTTGATCAGCAAGAATTGTGGCAAAAGAAGAGTTAGATCAACAAGAATTGCGGCAAAAGAAGAGCTGGATCAATAAGGACGAAGACAAAAGAAGAGCTGGATCAACAAGGACGAAAGCAAAAGAAGAGCTGGATCAACAAAGACGAAGGCAAAAGAAGAGCTAGATCAACAAGAAACACGAGTTGAATCAAGAGATGAAGTATCAAAAGTTGAGTTAGGTCAACAAGCGAGGAGAGGTGGGTCAACATCTCAGTTTGGTTTGATCAAGACTGACTAGAGCTAGATCAACACCAGAAAATCGAACATAAATGAGCAGATGAATTCCTAGTCTTGTTGTTACTGATGGGGTCCGATTGGGTCAGGATCTTATTACATAAACATCGGAGTTTGAATTGCGATGTGAGTGCTCCTTTAAATCCAACGTGTCTTTGCAGAAACTGAAAATGCCGAATCATTCTTACGTCCATCCCCGAATATCCTGTCTCTTCAGAATGTCGAAACTCAGGCCCGGATCGTGGTTTCGAGGGAGCGCCGATAATCCCGTGATCCATCGGCCGATCCGAAGAAAATATTCCAAATCGTTTCAATTGTCCCTCGAAAAAATCCTGAAGCATACCACAACCAATTCATATGTTATAAATACCTGATGAGATGGTCTTTTGTGCAGAAGGACAAGTTTCATTGAAGGCGAGCGTTTTTACTTGGAAAAAGTTTATGTAATAAGATCCTGATCCAATCAGACCCCCGCGGTAACTAACAGACTTCAACAAACCGAGGTACGAGGTGTCTGTCTACGAGAGACTAATGAATTCCAGAGTTAGGTCAACATTTGCAGAACGCAAAATCAACAGGACGGACAACGTAAGTCAACAAGCGATATTCGGTGCTCGATCAGGAGGCCACATGCGGCGTTAGATCAGCATCAGCGCGAGCCCAAAACATACTTTGCGTTGAAAGTTGACGGTTGAAGGATGGACCGGAAAAAGCCGGGCCGAGTCTTCACGTGGTCTTGTGGGCCAAATCTGCACAATCTCGTTGGTCGCTGTGCTCTCCGACGACGGGCACTGCGCCAAATGCTCCGAATAGTTTCCTCGGTCTCGAGACCCTCTTCAGCGTCTCTTCTCGCTGTAGCAAGTACGTCCATCCTTTTCCTCTTTCTCGCCGGCTTATTCTCGCGTTCAGACCGCAGGAATATTGCCTCCACCTCGGCGCGCCAGGCAGATATTACCCTCACCGTCGATGGGAAGGAGGTCACCGTCCCTCAAGGTCTGCAATTTTCTCGGTGGTTTCGATCTAGCTGAATATCCGCAGGTTCCGCACTCATACAGGCCTGTGAGGCCGCGGGATCACCGATACCCAGGTGGGTCATTTCCGTACACCTTTACCAGTCTGTCTTGACTTTCGTCGTCCAGATTTTGTTATCATGACAGGTACACAGATATCTTGAACCCTGACCCATGTTTTAATCCATTTTTTTTTAGACTCGCCATAGCCGGAAATTGTCGGTACGCCGATTCACGTCCGTTCGTTGCACTGTCCGCTAACTGGACGTAGTATGTGTCTAGTAGAAGTCGCCCGCTCTCCGAAACCCGTCGCTTCATGGTAAGGACTCCCTCCGGCATTCGCCATCCCCCCGCTCACGCCTTGCAGCGCCGCTCCCGCAACGCAGGGCGCGACGGTGTTCACAAACACCCCGCTGGTGCACGAGGCCCGAGAAGGCGTCATGGAGTTCCTCCTCGCCAACCACCCGCTTGACTGCCCCATCTGCGACCAGGGTGGCGAGTGCGACCTCCAGGATCAGTCCATCCGCTATGGCTCCGACCGCACCCGCTTCCACGAAATCGCCGGGAAACGCGCCGTTTCCAACAAGGACCTCGGTCCCATCGTTAAGACGTCCATGAACCGCTGCATCCAATGCACGCGTTGCGTGCGCTTCGCCAACGAGGTTGCGGGCGTCGAGGACCTCGGCACCACCGGCCGCGGGAACGACCTCCAGATCGGCATGTACGTCGAGAAGATGATGGACTCGGAGCTCTCGGGCAATGTCATTGACCTCTGCCCCGTCGGTGCCCTCACGAGCAAGCCGTACGCGTTCCATGCGCGCCCGTGGGAGCTCAAGACAACCGAGAGCGTCGACGTCCTGGACGCGCTAGGGAGCAATATCCGCGTTGACTCGCGCGGCGTACAGGTGATGCGCGTGCAGCCGCGCACGAACGACGATGTGAACGAGGAGTGGATCAGCGACAAGACCCGCTACGCGTACGACGGCCTGCGCTTCCAGCGCCTCACGACGCCCCTCGTCAAGGGCCCCGATAACCGATTTGTCGCTGCGTCGTGGCCCGACGCGCTCGCTGCGATCGCAGCTGGCCTCAACCGCAGTGGAGCGACGGCGAACGAGATCAAGGCGGTTGCGGGGCACCTTGCGGACACGGAAGCTCTGGTGGTGCTCAAAGACCTCGTCAACCGCCTCGGATCGGACAACCTCGCGAGCGATCTCGCCGGCAAGTATGGAAACGCACCCCCTGTGCACGGCGTTGATGTCCGGTCCAACTACTCGTTCAACAGCACCATCCCGGGCGTGGAGAATGCCGATGCCATCCTGCTCGTGGGCACGAACCCGCGGCACGAGGCCGCCGTCCTCAACTCGCGGATACGGAAGAGCTGGCTGCACACTGAGCTCGTGGTCGGGATGGTCGGTACGCGCGCGGATACAACATACGGCTACGAGCACCTCGGTGAGGATGCCAAGGCGCTCGAGGCGTTCCTCGCGGGCAAGACCAAGAGTGAGTTTGCTGAGCGGTGGGCCAAGGCCGAGCGCCCGATGATCGTGGTCGGGAGCGCGATGACGGAGCACGCTGACGGCGCGGCCGTGTTTGGGATGCTTGCGCGGTATGTGGCTGCCCAAGGCAGCCGCGTCGTGCGTGACGACTGGAACGGGTACAATGTTCTACAGCGGGTGTGTCTCGGTTCTGTGTGTTTCGGTCCCTTGACTTGACCTCTTTCCAGGTCGCCTCCCGCCCGGCGCTCTACGAGATTGGATTTGTCCCGTCACGCGCCGCTGCGTCCGCTACGCCAAAGTTCATCTACTTGCTCAACGCGGACGAGGTGGACCCCGCGTCGATCCCGGCGAACGCGTTCGTCGTGTACCAGGGCCACCACGGGGACCGCGGGGCGGCGCTTGCGGATGTCTGCCTGCCAGGTTGCGCATACACGGAAAAAGGCAGCACGTGGGTCAACACGGAGGGCCGCAGCCAGCTGGGGCGGGCTGCGGTGCCGCCTCCAGGGGCCGCGCGGGAGGACTGGAAGATCGTGCGGGCGCTGGCGGAGGTGCTCGGTGTGGACTTGCCGTATGACAACCTCGTGGGGGTGCGGGACCGGATGTGGGCGATCTCGCCGGCGCTGGTGCGGTGGGACGGCGTCGAGGGGACGTCGGTGGAGGTCGCCAAGGTGGGACTTGGGCCACTGAGCGCGATTGGGAAGAAGGCGCCGAGCGGGGAGAAGATGGGCCTGGCTATCAGCAACTTTTACCAGACAGACGTGGTCTCGCGGGCGTGAGCGTCTTTTTTCGCATTATTCTTCAGTGTACTGACCCGGTTGCAGATCGGTAACGATGGCGCAATGCACACGCGCCTTTGTGACGCGGGAAAAAGAGGAGTTGAACGGGCTGGGGAAAGAGCCGATGCAGGCTCACGCATAGTACGCTCCTTGTAATAGAACACTTGGGAAGAAACGTGACCGCGATTGACGGGGGTGCATATGCCATATGGTACCTCCACGTCGATGACCGTTTATTCATGTCTTGGTCTACTACCACACGTGCGCTCGAGCAGAAGGTGCTAGAAATCGCGAACCTGGGCAGGGATGCTCTCCTCAGCGGCGGCTGGTGGTATCCGGTCAAGGGCGTGCTCTATTTTGTCTCGCACGGCTCGCTTTACCGCTCAATCTTGCCTGTGATCCTCAAGACGCTCCTTTCTGGGCTTGGGATCACGGCCACGCTCTTTGTGTTGACATATCTCCCCCAAGTCGCGTTCTGCGCCATATTCTCTGGCCCGTTCGCGTTCGCGACGGCGGCGATGCTCGTGTTGGGTGCATGGCACGATCTGCTCGGCGAGGGACGTCTCGCTGACTTGATGTTGTGTAGGCGAATCATATGCGGTCATCATGTTCGTCTCGAAAGCGTTTTTCCTCGGGCGCGCCCAGGATCAATTATGTGGGTCCAATTTATTTGGAGAACAGCAGGGGCTCATACGGGTCGTAGTCAACGCCGTCTTCCGGCAGGAGGGCGTTAACCTCGTCTACGTGGAGCCCAAGGGGAAGAGCCGGAGCTTCGCGCAGAGTGTGTACAAGGGCGTGAGCAGCCGGCTCAGCAAGGAGGGCATGCTGCGCTACATCGTGTCGCTCCCACTGAACCTCGTGCCGATGGTGGGCACCGTCCTGTTCCTCCTTTACAACGGTGTGTAGTGCCCGGGTGTGATTGCTGCGCTGACGGCTGGGCAGGGTCCAAGGCCGGGCCGACGTTCCATACGCGGTACTTCCAGGCGAAGGGGATGCTCCCTGCGACGCGGCAGGCTTTTGTGGACAAGCGCAAGGGCGCGTACACTGCGTGCGTCCTTTTTTTGTTTGCCGGGATTTAATTGGTGAGATTGGACAGATTTGGGGCGGCGACGCTGGGACTGAATCTGGTGCCGGTTGTTGGGCCGCTATTTACGCTGACATCGACGGTGGGGGCTGCGCTCTGGGCTTGTGATATTGAGAAAAAGGAGAGGGAGCCGAAATAAGAATTAATTTAATTTAATCTTGAGTGGCTCAAGTACATCCATCCTGTGTCTGAATAACAACAATTCACTAATGGCCAAAGAATGAATGTAGATAAGATTAGATTAATCTAATCTCTCATGCCACCTTCCTTGAAATTTCTGGTCAACGAGTGGCTGCGTCTGGATCAAGTACATCCATCCTGTGTCTCATAACAACCCACTAATGGCCCAAGAATGAACCCACCAGACAAGAGATCCAGCGGCTGTGGGACCAAGGCAAGACGGTAGAGCTAGAGCAACGGATGAGGTACTTGCTACACCTCGGAGCTTGCCCTATTTATCCTTACCCAGGTCCCGCATTGAGTTTGGTACCGCCGGTACGTCCCTCTGTGGTGTGGCCGGCCATGCCTGATCGTCCTAGGCCTGCGAGGCAGGATGGCCGCGGGATGGTCCTGCATGAACGGTGCAACTGTTCTCCCTTCCTCCAGCGCCCGACTCATCTCCAGCAGACTTGATCGTCATCCAGGCATCCCAGGTATCACTCCTTCCTTCACCCTCTCCCAGAGCGGATCCTTACATCTGCCAGGGCCTCTGCCAATACCTCCTCAAAACTGTCGACAACGCTGCCGCCCGCGGAGTCGTTATCGGCCACGATCACCGACACAACTCTGCCCGCTGGGCGGAGCTCACGGCCGCTGTGTTCGTAGCAGCGGCCGTCAAGGTGTACCTGCATCGTGGCCTGGTGCATACGCCAATGTACTGCGTGTGACGCTGTCGTTTTGCCTTGTATTCATGTTCAGCTAGGGTCCCCTTCAGTGTGCACACGCTCAAGGCCGCTGCGGGGGTCATGATCACCGCAAGCCACAACCCCAAGGTACAAGACTCCACTTTCTCACTAGTGTCGAGCGATGACATGTACTCTAGGACGATAATGGTTACAAAGAAAGTCAAAATTCCTTCCTTATACTTAGCTTGAGCTTACAGCACTTGCAGGTGTATTGGGAGAATGCCGTTCAGGTGCGTTGCTGCTCAACCCGCCAACCTGTATGTTTATAACGGAGAAAGATCATCGGCCCCCACGATAAAGCCATTTCCGACGCCATCAAGGCTAATCTGGAGCCCAAGACGTGGATGCCAGATCACCTGTATTCGTCTCCGTTGTGTTTGGATCGCACCGAGGAGATCAAGGACGCGTATTTCGCGAATCTATTGTCGCTCAACTCTTCGAGGTTCGGCATCCTTTGTGCATGCGTTGCAACTCTTTGCTCATTCTACAGAGCTTTGAACGGCGCGACTCGAGTCAAGTTCGTCAACACGTCGATGCATGGCGTGAGCGATGCCTTCGTCTCGCGCGCGTTCGCAGAGTTCGGGTTTGCCCCGTATATCCCCGTGCTGAAGCAGCAGCAGCCCGACCCCGAGTTTCCGACCGTGGCGTTTCCCAATCCCGAGGAGAAAGGTCTGTGGCCAGTAACCGCGTGACCCTTGGCTGATTGGGAGAGTCAAGGTGCACTGGTATGTCGATCAGGTGTCGAGATCAGGCTTGAATGAATGTCGCGCAGGATCTCGCTTTGAAGACCGCTGATGCGCAGGGAGCATCTTATGTGCTGTCGCAGGACCCGGACAGTGATCGGTTTTGCGCCGCAGAGAAACAGTAAGTAATGTATGATGATGAATCAATTTTTGACTGGTTCGCAGACCCGATGGGCAATGGACCGTCTTCACGGGCGACCAGCTCGGCACACTGTTTGCCGCGCAGACGCTCGAGGCGTACAAAGCCTCTGGGAAGCCGATCGAAAAGCTCGCGATGGTCGCGTCCACCGTGAGCTCCAAGATGGTCGAGGCGATGGCCGAGAGGGAGGGATTCAAGTTTGTAGAGTGCCTCACAGGTCTGTCTGCGCGGCTCCATCGGTCCATCACTCATTCTTATTATTACTAAGGCTTCAAATTTATCGGCAACACCGCGCTGAGGCTGGTAGACGAGGGCTTTGAGGTCCCGTTCGGATACGAGGAGGCCATCGGATATATGTTCGGCTCGCGCGTGCGGGACAAGGACGGGGTGGCCGCGACGGTGCTTACTCTCCATTAGTGTCGATCTGACACTTATGATATGTAGGTCTCGTTCGGGGAGCTCGTCGTATCCCTCGCGAGCCGGGGGAAGAGCGCGCAGTCGTATTTGGAGGAGCAGTATCAAAGGTGGGCTCCGTAGCGCGCTTGAGGGTCAGCTGATTTGTATGCGATACAGGTACGGGTACTTTGAGACGCGCAACAGCTACTTTGTGTGCCGGGACCCGGGTACGATTGATCGGATATTTGCGCGCTTGCGGAATTATGAGGTGTGTGTTGGTTGGCAGCTTCGAGTGCGTATGCTGACACGGTAGATCCAGGCGTCGCATGGGAAGCCGGCGTACCCGCGCACCATCGGGGGCCTGCCCATCACGCGCATCGTCGATCTCACGACCGGGTTCGACAGCGGGAACCCGCCCCGCTACACGCCCGCGCTGCCTCTCTCCTCCGGGCACATGATTCAGGTTCGCGCGGGAGACGAGATTACAAGGGTGACGCTGACGACGCGCACGTCGGGGACGGAACCCAAGATCAAGTACTATGTCGAGGGGAGTGGGAAGGACGCGCGCGCCGTGCGGGCGGCGCTTGAAGCGGTGGTCGAGGAGCTAGGAGGCGCGTGGATGGAGGCGGGGAAGAATGGGCTGGGGCATCCTGGGCCGTGAGGGTTGAAACTAATGACAAAGATGTCGGTCTGGGTTTGCATACATCCGCTCAAATGGGACCCGAGCTCCCAGTACTTGTGCGTCATCCGTCCTGATGTCTAGACAGCACCGCCGCCTCCGAGTCACGCGGATCAAGTATATGAGGTCCAAAATGGACACCACCGAAGATTGTCCCATTTGGAGGGATGTGTCATTTGGAAGCGAACCGGAAGTAAATTCGGCTCAAACTCATGGAAGTTTCTGCTCAAACCAGCTTTCCACCGATTCGATTTCAACTTGATCGAACTTGAATGGATCACTTGTCGGCATCACAGTTCATGTGAATCACCTGTTCTGGTCTCTCCGCTCTCTTCATCCTGAGAAAGGACAGAACACGGTATTTCTTCGACGCAGCGCAGTTATTTCGTACCTTTTCGTTCAAGGACCCCATACGGATGGTTGAAAATTCGGGAGACTCCAGATGGGTAGTGTTTTCAAATCCTTAAGAAGAGTTTGTTCACATATAGATACAGGCTTTGAGCAGATACAGTTAGTTCTTCCCCGCCGCCACTCGTGCCCTCCTCACCTCCTCCAGCTCCCTAACGCGCTCCCACACCTCTACCGTTACCTCGGATTGATGGAGGGAGAGCGTCATGAGACGTGCCACCGCTATCCGGTGCATCAAGTCCTCAGCCGTCACGCTGTTGTCCTGTTTGCGCTCCGCGACGAAGGAGGATTGGATGTGCTGCGCGAAAATAAAAAAAAGGTTGGAGGAGACTGAATAGCCAAGAGTAAAAAAACGCACCTCCCCAACGCCCTCTCCGATCTTCACGCCCCCCGCCTTCGCGCCGCCCAAGAGCGCGCGGAAGGCCGCGAACTTGGCGGGCGGAGGGAGCTGCATCTCTTCTCCGGATGCTGCGTAGAGTTTATTTGCGGAGGCGGGGTCGGAAAGCGAGAGTGCGCCGATTCGGTCTTCGATGTCGGAAGCCGCATTGGAGGAGGTGGAGGGTACGAGGGGCACAGTCGTACTCGTCTGTGCGGCAGCGCCACATTCAGCTCGAATGCACAAAGGAAATGGAGGCCAAGGCACCTGAACCAACGCCCCGCCCTCGCCCTCCGCAGTCACAAGCCCCACCACATCCGTCTCGAATGCGAACCGGCTGAACGGGAACACGTAGTCGAGGCTCTGGCTCGTCAGCACTTCCTGCAGGGCACGCAAATTCGCGAGGCCTGCGGTATGGGTTTCAGCATAAAAGGAGATCGTACGAGTGTAGTGCAGACGCACCCCGCTCATTCACCTTGCCCTCGCGCATTCCGTGGGCGGAGATGAGCAGCACACTCCCGCGCGGGAGCTGCAGCCGGCCACTGTGCAGCTCGTCTGCGGCCCCGCCTTCCCACTGCTCGGACGTCGAGTTGAAGGGGGAGGGAGTCGGCTTGGATGCCGGCGCGAAGGAGGTGTTGTTGAGCGCGTCGAGGGACAGGGGTAGATAGGTGAGGAGGGGAAGGAGGCGTGATAGTGCTAGAGCGAGGCGGGGCTCTGACGGTTCTATGGCTGGTGATGGGAAACGGGATAGAGTGAGGGACAGAGGGAGCAAAGGAGGCGTGCGCGAGTGTCTGCGGCGCGATGAGCATTTAAGGGAGACCGAAGGGGTGAAAGACGACGCACACCCGCGAAATAATGGCCAACACCACCCATTCTGCCGCGTGCAGGTCGCTGGCCAGCGCCGTGTCCGCGAGCCACGCAATGAGCTCGGCTCTCAGCTCCTCTTTGGCGTCGGGAACTGGGAAGACGCGCGGGACGAGGGTCAGGGGGAGCGGGCGGGCGAAGAGGACGTGCAGCGTCGGAACCAGCAAGAGAGTGGGGAGGTCGAGGGAGGCCGTCAGCCTGAAGCAACGCGTTAAGATTTACAGCTGGGAGGGGACGCAACGCACGGCTCCATCGAATAGATCCCCACAAACGTAACCGCGTCTGTTGCCCGCAGCTCCATACTCATATCATATACTTTGACCTGCACACCAAGGTGTGGTGTGCTCGGGACAGGGTACTTGTGCGGGTGGCTCTCCGGCATTTCCACTCTCTCTTTATTCGCGTCGCCGTCGAGTTCCTGCGCGACCCACGGGCTCTCGCCCGGGAGGCTCACAGCCCAGACGACCGTGCACTCGGCCAGGTCCGTGTAATTCACGTCGCCCTCGTCGTCGTCGGCCAGCCCCCACCCGCCACACCGCCCGCCCGAGCGCCGGGTGAGGTACATCTCTGGCGCGGGCGACGTGTCCTGCACCATCGCGCGGAAGTACACCAGACGTCGCTCCGCCGCGGTTGTGGCGGAGCGCGGGTCGATGGACTCGATGGCGGGAATCTCGGAGAAGGCTTCGTGGGACGCGAAGATGGCGGAGAAGTGGGATGAGACGAGGGCAGGGAAGGCGAACCGGTCAGATTCGATGTAGATTTCTTCCAGGGCGTGCGTGGGGTAGTATAACGCGTCAACCAGCGTCGAGGATACCATCGTTGAAAGGAAAGACCAAGCGCGTGTGGTCGTGTTTGCCAACAGCCTGTTTACCTCACAACCCTCTCTTGTACCCAGTCACCATCCTGGGGCGGTGTCTATGCCTCCGCCCCTCAATGCGTGTTATACCTCACTCTTCCCTGCGGCGCAGTGCAAATACGTGTCTTTATTCGTGTATACCTACATGATGTTCCCCAGTCTGGTTCTGTGATCTCAGGACTGAGGTCCTCCGATGCCATCCATCTGGCGTTCTTCCGCCCACTTGAACCATACCGGACTTGATCTTGGTCGGCGAGTGACAGCCCGATATATTCCCAAGTATCTCCGTCTGAAGAAAACTGCTATTCGCAGGGCCGTACATCAAGCTCGGTCATTGTTTGGGTCCGGGTGCGTCCGTTGAGCAACGAACGGGCTGACTCGCGGCTAACCTCCCGACTATGGACGTACGTTTCATTGTTGGTCTATTCCCCACTTGGTCGCCGTCGGCGCATTTAGCGCGGAGAAATCTACGGTACGCTCGCAACTCTTTTCGTTGACACCATTCATCGCCTGAACTTGCGCTATTTCGCCATGGGGAAGTTTGAATGTGACGAGGATTCGGCATGCATGCGTTTCTTTTTGGGATAGTGTGCCAAAAACTCCAATGGTCACTGCCTTATCGGGTGACATCCCTGACGATGTAGGTCCGGAGTGACCGACGGTATACTCAAGTTGGAGTGTGCGTAAATGGCTGTGATTGCTCCTTTCCTGTATCCGTGTCGTCAGACTTGTTATGTATTCCTGTCATCAAAACAGATTCCACGGGAGCACTCGGGATTCCATCAAATAATTATAGGCGATGACGGAAACAAAAGCAAAACACTTACTTTTACTGCTCCCATCGCTCCCATCCTGCTTTCCGCCTTTGTATACGATCCAGTCAAGTTTGCGGTGATTTCTTGGCCCGGCAACTCACCATGTCCGTGCCCGCAGAGGTCGTGCAGATCTTCCTCGGTCTGAAATTTTATTCCGGTGAGGATGTAGTATGCGTCGCTGGCATATCACTCAAAGTTTTGAAGCTGTTCCTTTCGTCATCGTAGTCTTCGACCACCTCATTACCCTCGACGATGAAATTAACACAATCTGGCGCAACCCTACCGTGGGCTTGGCCTCGAAGGTCGCATTCGTCGTTAATCGGTATCTTACTGAGGCTGTAATCGCATACACCGTTTACAGTCAGTCCGCTGGCATCTACACATTTGGCGCGGTACTGAGCCATTAATTTCTTCAAGTTTTCAGCGGGACGAGTACTTCCTTGGATATTGGGGTGAGTTCTGCCTGATATCATAATAAGCCGTCCTCAAAATGAACGTCGCTAGGCGTACGTCCACCGTCTAATGTCGTTTTTCATGCCATGACACTGCATACTGTTCCAGGTGTCGGAGGTTCATCTGGGTATTTGGCATAGCGTGCGTCGTCGCCGGTGCAATATCTCACTGTAAGGCAGGGCCTCCTCCTTTATCTCCGACCGGAATAACAGTCCGTACAGTCATCGTTCTCCTCCGTGTATACTCCTTGTGGGATCGTCGGGCGATTGTTGCGCGGATGCTAACATTGGCATTTACGGGTTCTATCTCTGCAATTACTGTCCTTGGGGTATTTGCTGCGATTCAGATGCAGCGCAAGTGTTCATCGTTCAGCGTGACTCTTAATTGACACACTAATTTCAGCTGAGCTCTCTTTCCTTGAGCCCCTTCACATCTGCGTATTGGGTTCAACACCAAAGGTCATTGTAGGCCTGCTCGGTGTATTGGTAGGGAAATCCGTGCTTTTTGTTGACGTTGTTATCCATCTCTCGGTCCTGGCAGTCGTTCTTCGACTTTTCCCTCCTGATACTCGTCATATTCAACGCCATCGATCGACCTCGACTCACGCAATTTGAAATCGTCTCTGGCTTGCAAAAGGATGGCTTGGGACTTTTCTTGGTAGGTCGACTCTTTGTATACATTCCGTCCACCGGGCTGACAATTCCTTCGCAGGCTATATTCGGTTCGTCATAATTTATCCGCGCAAGGTTCAGATTAGCTGAAATTTCCTAGCCCTTCGGTTTGGTGACTTTATCTTCTCAATTTTCCAACCCGTACGTATTATTATTCACTAGCCAGATCTAAGCGTGATTAAAGCAATCTTTCATAGCTTGCGGATGTATTCCTCGCCATCACGTAATTATTTCTCTTTCTACAGAGACATTCAGTTGACATGTGTTTTCCCAGCACGGTTTGGGCCCTAGCCACGATAATCAATGCTCGACTTCACATGAGACTAGAAGGCCTATCCCTCACGAGACCACAGGGTCCGCTAGTAATGTTTCATGATATGTAATACTATGGAGATGCAGAAATGGTATATTAACGTTCGTCTTTGGTATCAAACCATGGATCAGATTAGATCTGGCATTCGAATGGAATAAATTCACTACTCAGGAGCCCATCTATCACTGGCACTCTATCACTGACGACCGGCACAAAAGTTGGTAACAAATGACGGAAGTCGTTATTTATTTCTGGTTCAGATCTGAATTGTAGCCTCACCAATTCAACGCTGACATGCCAGTGGGCGGTGGAAACCAGAAACTCACGAGTCACGAAAGATGACGATAACGAAGCTTTAGTTGGTCTACAAATTCTTTAATTCGGGTCCATCATCCATGCACAATCGAGGGAGAACTTGACCAAACGTGATAGGTCTTACTCGCCGTCGCATTTTTTTTTCCTCAGTCCTTTGTCATCGACCGTGAGATGGAAAAAGTCACAGTGGGAGATCATTTTCCGGCAGTAGCGACAAGCCAGTGAAAAAACGGCATCGGAAGCTGAATCTGTACGGAAAAAGTTTGCGTTTTCATCCCGACTGAAGCATCAGAGAAGGCTATGAACGGCATCACAAGAAATACAGACACCAAAAAAAACGTAACGATTACCATGATGCGGGCACCCCATTTCAAGATTTTTCAAAAAAAAAACCGGAGCATGGCCGGTTATGGATGACTTGGCAAAAACTTGAAACTGGGTATGATTCCGTAATATTAACACGGTCAGACGAGGATACAAACCGAAAATCAAGGTATCGCCAAGAGTTCGGAGAGTCAATTGTGTGTACCCGGATTGGCAGCGGATACAATACGCCGGGTAGATAATGAGACGCGGCGTATCCGCCGCGGCAGTCTGCTTGCGGAGCAAGGTTTTGAGGGTCGCGGACGCAGCTGGAAGCAGTCGAATATATATATATATATTCCCGAAGTGAGGACTAGAGATCCGTGAGGCCCTGGCTTGATCGTTTCCTGACGTTATTATTATCCGGAGACAAGGGTTAGTTAAATGGAATACGCAGGGCAACGGCGAGTCAGAATGCCTCTCGTGTTTCTCCTTGCATATAGTCACAGAAATACAGACGCCGCCAGCGCCCAGCGGGCGCGTTTTGGAGAGTGCATCCCTGGCGCTGGGTTTGCGTGATGTAGTGACGTGATGTCCGCGACAAGAACGCGATGGACAGCAGCGCAGTTGAACAACGGACCTTGTAACAACGGAGTTGAACTTAAACGTTGTTAGCCACGTGCTCCCAAGACACAACCACACGCACGCGTGCCGCGCCTTTCCGGTTCTCCTCACCCTTCCCCAAGAGGAGGTCAGATCAGTAAATCACGACACGATGTGTATGCATGGGTACCCACCCTACCCAGTGATCGGGGTCCTACTCCCGACTTTTCTCAAATTCCTCAGGTCTTTTCTTTCTGTGGATGGAATTCCTTACTTTATTGATTAATCGAAAGCCCCGAGTTGGCACACTCTACTTCCAATGTATTGAGGGCACATTCATCCAGGGAGAAAAGATATAGGTCAGTCAATATATTTCAGCCATCAATCTGAAAATAGAACTTGATTGATCAAATCAAGCCTTTCGTCGAGGAATTCTACCTTCCGCAAAAGTTTTCAAGGATGTGGGTCTTAGGCCCTTCATTCTGTCTACAACTTATTAACCCCCGCAGCATTAATGAGACCGAAAAAAAATCTCGGTGCTTCGAAGCTTTTTGGTTCAGTTTGAGTTGAAGACCCCGTAACTCGCCCTCCTTCCTAAAGAGGCAACGCGTGTCCAGGATTACAGTCCCGACCTCCTCTTGCCCTTCCCAATAAATATAGTACTAGTCACGATCCGACTCCCGCGGGATCCTATAACGGAGACTCCAAGATGAGCGGTGAACAAGATGTCGGCAGTGCCAAGCAGTGTACAACTTGAAGCTCTGGCAGTGGGGAGAAAGCGCCCGATGTAATCAGTCTTCTTTGGCCGTACTCGGGATCCAGTTGCTAACGCCTATCTCGACAAATTACAATCCCCTCCCCCGATGGCCTCTGGCACGTCTCTTCGTTCCATGGACCCTCTCCGGACCGGTAAGGAGGCCGAATTCGGGTCCCCAACCTCAGGCACCGACGAAATTGTGATTCCCGACGGCGGATTTGAAGCGTGGCGAACCATTGTGGGGGCGTAAGCACATTTCTGCATTTCTTGGGGCCCGCCGCTCATTTAGTCGTATAGATGGCTTGTGCTCCTCGGTACCTTCGGGTAATGTACTTTTATGCCACAGAATACACGCCTAATGCTGAACAGATACGTCTACACTTTCGGAGTATACGAAGGTGTGCTCTCCAACCCAGTTTCAAGAGGGTCGCTGCATGATGTACCGACCATCCCTAGACTTTTACGTCCAAGAATATTTGGCTGATCATTCGCCAAGTAGCGTCTCGTAACCGCCTCTATTCCATATGTGCTGGTCCGCGAACTCACGTCGACATATGTAGATGGATAGGCAGCTTCCAGCTGATGATGCCCTTTTTATGTGGCCCAATTTCCGGCAAAATATTCGACGACGGAGGTTTCCACGCGCTAGAGATTGGTGGGGGTCTGATATTCACCTTTTCGTACGCTCAGATTTTTCGAATGTTGTTCCGCATTCATTGTGTTCTCTGTTAGTGTTTTCATGTTGTCTCTGGCCAAACCCGGACAGTACTATCAGGTGTGAAACCTGTTTTTTCACCTCTAATACTCGATAATCTCAATACACCCGCCCAGATCTTCCTAGCGTATGTGGACTGGCCATGAGCAGTTCACGACGAATCTCATTCTTTCGCAAGTCAAGCCGTAGGAATGGGCATAGGATTAGGAATGACATTCTTACCGACACTGGGGATCGTTGTCCACCATTTCCGGCGCAGGAGGGGCCTTGCATCAGGAATCGCCCTCAGTGGATCCTCTATCGGGGCCACTATTTTCCCAATCAGTGAGTTCAGTCTGGTGTTACTGGATGCTTAATCTTAACAGGCTTGCAGTGTTCAAGTAATCCACCCGCTCTGACTGTAGATGTGCGAATCGCTGACAAGGAGATAGTAATCTCGTACCCAAACTCGGTTTCGGGAGAACAATACGTGCGACGGGCGCCATAATACCTCCCTGTCTCGTCATTGGCAACTGTCTTATGCGTACTCGTCTCCCGCCTCGCAGCAAGAGGCCTCCCGGTCCAGCTCCTGACATCAAGTCCTTTTTTTTCGACCCACCGTATCTGTGGGCTGTTCTTGGGTATGTCTTTGGCCGTAACCAACGTGATTACTTACATTCCAACCCTTGCACGCAGAATGTTCTTCTCCCTTCTCGGATTATATTTCCCAAGTGCTGTTGGATCTCGGCTCACCCAGTCGACCATACTTATTGTCGTTTTCAGTCATCTATATTCAACTCTTTAGCGTCCAGCACAAAGTCGATAGCACCCTTGCCTTCTACTCAGTCAGATCCCACACCCATCAGAAAACTTGAAAACTAAATGATCCTAGGTGGCCATTCTGAACGTTGCCGGTGCTTTCGTTCGAATCCTTGCCAACCATCTCGGCGATGTATTCGGTCCATTTAACGTCCAACTGACTTGCTCTGTCTGCTGTGGAGCCATTATATGGGCGATGTTGAGCATGTTCGTAGTCGTCTCTCAATTATTCTTTAGCTGACCCTCTTTGTAGACACGATGCTGCTTCCTTGGTTATAATTAGCCTTTTGTACGGCGCATTTTCATCGGCTTGTGGGTTCCCTCGCATTATACCTTACCCATTGGTTTAACAGCATAGATCCACAGGGCTATCTCTCGCATTCGCCTGCTTTGCATCGTTGGCTCGGAGGCCAGAAGAAGTCGGGTTCGTGCACTCTACTCGTATCAACACCGTATTGATCCTCAACTCGCTGCGAAGCGCACGAACCGGCGTAGCACTGGCGCTCGTCAGCGTCGGTGTCCTCGTTTCGGCACCCATACAAGGTGCTCTGCTCAAAGACTCATTCGTCTGGATTAACGCTGTCGGGTTTGCCACTGTATGCCTGATTCCTTGTATGATATCAAGGCGACTAACAACCTTTTGCTGGCAGTCGGTCATGTTTGCTGGCGCAGGTTGCTTCGTCATCACGCGTACCTTGCGGGCCAGACAAACAGGAAATTGGCGAGCTTAGTCTTTATTTATTCGACCTTGTCCCTCGCCGACAAAATTTCGAGTAGTAAATTCTCTGAGTATCACCATGCCGAAGTCCATCGAGACTGGGCCTTTATTGACACTTCATCAACCAAATTCTACTACAGTTTGGCCAGCGTAGTAAACCCCGCCTGCGACTCACGAATGAGTTGCTCATTACCAAGGATGTCGTAATGCCCAGCATCCAAGTACACTACTTTCTCGACGAGGCACTTGATGGGCGCCAAGATCCGACCATTCTTCCCGATGTTGTTGTGGGATTTCCCCGATTACACCAGTGGATGCAACATATACAGTTGCTGGCGCTTTCACTGATCTGATCCATGTCGTTAAGCTATGCATTAGGTTCTCCGGTTCCCGATCGGCCGACAAGCTGGTGACGAGGTCAAAGACGGCACCAAGATAGAGTTCCATGGTTTTAAAAAATGAGCGAGCGAAATCCGAAGATGCTTTGCCGTTAAAAGCATTCATTAAATCTTGCGCAAGTTCGTGTCTCCGTGGCAGTTCTCCACCCCCGTCCCTTCTTGTCGAGTCGCACACGCTTCGAAAAGAATTGGCGATGAAAGTCAGACGTGCCATGGGGTCGTTCATGGGACGCATGGACACCGATTTGCGGACAGAGGAAAATGGTGGGAAAGTGGTCGATGAAGGTGAGCTGAATGATGATGTCGCCGTTTGCCTCGAAAATCTGGGCCAGGCAAACCAGTATTATGCTGCTGGCGGAGAACGCACTCAGTCTATACGGTCCCTGTGGTTGCTGCTCCTGAAATTATCCCGTTAGCATGCATCATAACAGCTTTTCACGAAGAAACTCACTGCATTCCAAGCCCCAGTAGACAGAGGGTCTGTCTACTGGGGTTAGTGCTGGCCAAAAATACGATACGCCAAAATATATTTTGAATATATTCAAATACATACGAATACGATACGACCCCAGGACCTCCACCAGAATACGAATATGAGCGAATATGAATATGATACAATAGAGCGTATTTGCAGCCCTCCAAACGCGAAATTTGATGGCTGATGGCGAAAATTTGTGACACCAAAAATAGCATGAGCGCTTGATGAGCGCACCCAAAAGTTTGCTACAAACGTGAAAAACCCTTCAGAGCCTGTTTCTCTTGGTGGAGTTTTGGGGATACAGTCTCATGGTTCCTCCAGCACTCAAGAGAAGATATTTGCCTTGGGACCGGGCTTTTGGCTGCAGGAAACGGCGAGCTCGTCACATCAGTCACTGGTATTCGGCTAAAAATGATGACTGATGGCCAAAATTTGAGGAGCGTTTTTGGGGGCCGCAAATACGCTCTAATATGGATATAATACGATACGGGCCAAGCCGTATTCAGATATATTTGAATACGGAGAAGTTGATTTTGCCGCATCGGAACGACAGTCTCGTCACATCAGTAACAAAAACTGTCGGAACACGTGTTCCGCGTGAAGAAAAGACGGGACGGAGACACGAGACGGGCGACAGAACTCAAGAGAGAGAGAAGGAGGGGGGAAGGATCGATCGTTTTAATGACACTTACGGTGGCATTGGGTATGTATCTATCCTTTGTTCAAAACACTAACACTTTGCTTTGGTTTTGGGTGGTTTTGGACGACGAACAAACACAACAGACGGAGAGAGGAGAGGAGGAGAGAGAGAGCGGAGAGAGGAGAGAGAGAGCGGAGAGAAGGAGAGAGAGAGAGAGGAGAGGAGAGGGAGGGACCAATGCGAACGAACGCAGACGGCACACAACGCCACCCCACGCACGGAATAAATGAATGAATGTGGTGGCACAGAGGGAGGGGACAGGGTAAAGACGAAAGTGGGAATAAAAGAGCGAGCGTAGAATAGGTATAGGTGTGGAGAGAGGATGAGGATGAAATCAGATTTTCAGATATTCACGTTCAGGGTCGCAAGACACCTGTTGATCGACTCAATTATAGATAGAGACTCACATCCGACAGCACGGCGCTCAATTGTTGATCGACTCAATTAGACTGAACTATAGTAGACTCAGTTCCGCGAGTGTTGTTAAGGCGCCTCTACATCACTCAAATCAAGAGCGTTAATATTATGTACCCTCCTGGATCCTCCGAGGACCGGTTTGCTCCGGTTGATGTTCGTCCTTTGCTCCTTGCGTTTCCGTTCTCCCCCGCCCACTTTCGCCTATCCTATTGTGTCCATCAACCTCTTTAGCCTGCTATTCTGGAATGGTCGTCTCGTGTTCCCTGAGTACCCTGTGGTCCCTTTTTGCGAATTCCCCGGGGTCGGCGACTATCTCAATGTGCGCGTCTTTTCTGGCGGACCTGATCGCGCAGACGCAGAAACAGTCGTACGCTTCCGCTCAAAAGAGCAAGGCACGAATGTTGACGTGTTTGTTATGCAGGGCGCGAACGTTCGGCGCGCGCCCGTGCGTTCTGCGTCCAGTTTGGTGTGCAGGGACCGTGGGGCGTCGTGGGTTCCTTTCATCGGTCCTGTCCACGCACTGCCCTTCCACTCGGTAGGCTGCTTCCTTCATTCATTATCCCTCTCTCCTCTCTGCCCTTCGGCTCTCCCGCCACCTATTCCTCTTCCTTTTCCGTCATCCACCGCTTTACCGATCGACACTAATCATTTTTTTTTTTTTTTGATTCCTGTTTTATATCCTGTGTGCCTAAGGCATATGGTAGATGTAGTACTCGCTATGTATGTAACCGTCAATGTCCTGACGAGTGAAGTATGATGATAGTCCGCCTCGAAACTTTTGCGTATCCTCGACCAGATCCGGACGAGTCCGAACCTAGGGGGCGCGAAGCGGAAATTCCGCTGCCTGGTGTAGCCAGTATGGTGATTGGTTCGTAAGTTGTCATAAGCATGAGATAAGGGTAAAATGAGATAATAAATAAATAAATGAAACCGGGCATGCATGGGGTTCGCGCCGCTCGCGTTTATTATTCTTTTTCGGGTGGGCAACTCGACGGGTTTGAACTCCCCAAACACGGAACGGAAGCGCCCCGAGCGCTGGATGAACGTGAAGAGGGGGGGCAGGAGCTCCTGATCGGACAGTAGGTGACTGGTTTGTGGCGCTTTCCGACTGGCGGCGGGCAGAAATGCAAGAAGTGGACGACCGTCTCTTCGTGCATTTCGCAGCACGGGCACGTAGGGAATTATGCGCTCTTTATGCAGCGGGGCATGGCGAGAACATAGTTGGAATAACAAGGAAGAGTGTTTATGGGGGAGCGGGAGGATGAGTTGGCGATATTTCGGAGATGGCAGTGTGTCGTCAATGTCTTTGCTCCGTGCGTAACATGGTGATCGGACGAACTGCTTCCTCGCGACTTTCTTCAGGAGGCGATGGTGGGTGAGCGTGCAGGGCAAATTCGACAGAACTGTAAGGCCCTGACCGAAGGTCCCCTCCAGCGCCGCGCGCTTCGCTGCTTCATCCGCTGCCTCGTTCCCAGGAATGTCAACGTGTCCTGGCGTCCATTTGACTTGTAGACGCATTTCCGTGTGCTTCGCCCTCGCCAACCTAAGGCTCCGGTGGAAAATGTCCCAGAGGTAGTGTCCCGTGCGGCCGTGCCCGCCTTCGCGCTCGCCACCATCTTGAGAGCCGAGGTGTTGTCCAGCCGTAAAGGCATCCTCCCCGCAATCTCCTCCTCTGTTTCCTGCCTCAACAACTCCATCGCCAGGATCTCGCCAACCCCTTCCGCCTCGTACACCCGGGTACCGCCTCGCTGACCCCAGCCGCACTCCCGCCGTCCGCGTCACCACCCCGTTCACCATCATCACCGCCGCTGCGCCGACCTTGCCTTCGATGAGAGAGCCGTCCGAGAACAGCTGCACGCGACTGCTCAGCCAACGCCTCCTCCTTGGCCTCCCTTCGTCGAGGCCACGCCCACATCCACCAGCGCCACCACCCCGCTCTCCTCCTCATCGCCATCACCTCCTCCACTTTCTTCTGCCGCACGTCCTTGTATTTTGTCATTAGAAAATGCAGTGTTGGATGCTTCAATACAGGTCCCCAACGCTCCGCTTTGGAGACCTCTGCGTGGAGGGGGTGCGTCGGGGGTAAGGACGCGTACCGAATCACCGCTTTCTGGAGCAACTTGTCGATTGCCAGGTTCATTGGCATGAGATCTGCGTGAGCGTCCATTAGATCGCCCGGCGACGAGTACATCCCGCCAGGATCAGCCTCACCACCTTAAGCTGCACTGACGCCAGCTTCTTCACCACCGCCCGTCCATCCCTCTGCCTGTTCGCCCCCGCTACCCTCTGCGTCCTCGGGACCAACCACACCTACGCCCCGTACATCATCCGCGGCACGCACATGCTCAGGTGTAGCCGCCGCACAAACTCTGGCCGCATGCCCCCTGACACCCGCGCCAGCCGACCAAAGGTCGCCAGCCACTCCTGTCCCTTCACAACCGCGGCGGCGCCCTGCGCCTTGAACGTCAAGTTCTCATCCAGCCAGATGCCTACCAACTTCACCAAGTTCACCGGCTTCACCACCTGCCCCGCTACCACCACGTTCGGCCGCTTCTCGAGAACTATCTGGTCCTTGGTCGTGAGTAGAGGTCGGTGCGGCCGCATCCTCTGCGAAAAGTGGCACAGTTGATCCTTGGCGGCCCGAACGCACTGTTGTGAGTCATCCCCCCTTGCCTTGTCACCGTGTCCACCACCATCTTACTTGTCTCCACCAGTGTCCCCTATCGCCAACGCGTGCATGTCGTCGATGTAGACGCCGTTGTTGGGGTCGATCCGCACCAGCGGCGTGTTGAAGAATAGGTAACAGAAGACGGACTGCAGGTCGCCCTGGTCGAGCCCGTCCTGGATGTCGAAAGGGTCCGACATGAAGTCGTCGAACACAAGCCGAGTGGTGCGCCCTCGAATCTGCGGATCAAAAAGTCGGTGTGCTCCTTCGGGATCCCCGCCATCCGCATATTGTGCACCACCCTCGACAGAATCGCGGACGGGAACACACCCTTCACGTCCCTTAGTAGCAACGTCGCCACCTTCACAGATCTCTATCCACCTCTCCGAGATGGTGCCGCCCGCGTTCCGCGCGACCTTCCCGGTGTCGTGTACCAGCTCCGCAAGATGGTGTCCTCTGCGTCAGTGAGTCGCGTCCTTTTTTACTTCGCGCCTGCACGTCTACTCGCTCCCTATTTGCATCGTCCTCGCACCCGTTCTCGCCTCGTCCCTCGCTGCCTCACAGTCACTAATGGCCCCCACAGCCGGGGGCAACCTCAAGACGACAGTCCACGGCGTGATCGTCCCCGACTACGCCAAAGTGCGGGGCATCCTCATTGGCGTCGTCACGGCCTTCGTCCTCTTCATCACGATCATCGGGCCCGAGTGCGTGTCGTTCCCTCTCTTTCGCGAGAATGTCCACTGACCTGACCTGACGCGATAGGAACAAGGGCTCGCGGACGACGCGTGGGACGACGAGGGCGTGCACCACAAGGGCACGCGGCGGGACTGCGCCCCAAGTTGCGATTGCCACGGTGCTTGATTGCAGCTTGCGCCTCGGGACCGTGTCGTTTTTGTATCATAGATCATGAATATACAAGAATTACAAGTGCTTGAAGCAATGCAGGCCCTCGTCTCAGTTGGTCTGCACTGTGAAGTCAATTAGTCCGTGTAAAGCTTCATGTAATACAGGTGTACCCGCCGCCTCATCGTAACTTTTTTTGTAGGTTTCGCCTTTGTCGTCGTAGTGGGGAGCGAAATGGGTGTGATAATGGCTATGATAATGAACGTGCGCGTCGCGATGGGCGCTCACAAAGTCCCCGCCGTGAATATGGAATCCCTTTGCTCCAGGGAAAATGCCGCATCGTGTATCTGTAGAATCTTGCTGGTCTGCCGACGTCTCAGGCGCTGGCTTCGTGTGGCTCAGCAAACAGGTAGAAGTACCAATATTTTTAACGTACCAGCTCCGCGGCTTGTGCCCCGTTCGCGCTCGAGATCGCGTTGCCCGGATCTGCTTCGACGGTGGATTTCTCCACGCCCCGCAGGGAGCCACAATCCGTTGTCCCTTCAATGCATGGAAGGTCTTCAGGTCGGCCATTTTGCGGGCTGCTGCATTCTATCCCGGTAGATCGTCTGTCACCGGCCTCTGTATCAGGTCCCCCCTGGGCAGTTCCATGATTAGACACTCAGAAGTGGTTGTTGGAACATACCTTCGTCCGTTTCTTCGTTTCAAGCTCTTCAGGTTTTAAATACTTCATTCTGCCATTGATCTCCACATAGACGACGCCCAGAGCAACCACGAGAAGTGCAACGGCCAGGATGTTCTTGAATTTAAGCAGCTGAGATTCCCTCTGCATGAGTGGACGCAGTAATTTGCTGAGGTTGCTGAATGTGTCGATGTTTGTGACTGTTTCCCAAAGAGCTATGGATACATCATGTGCTGACGTAGCCACATTAAACACAGACGCCTGTCGTTTTGCGGTCGACGCATCCTGAAGGCGCAATTCAGTCTTTTATTTTGTGGAATTATCGGCCTTTCCATCCATACCTTCGTGGAATAGCCGTGAAAGTAGACAAAATGACATGCCATGGAACAGGTCGTCGTTGCTGACGTAGCCGCATTGAACACCTGCCAATTGTTTAGGGTCGCCGCATCCTGAAGGCCAAGTACTTAGTTTGCGGAATTAAGATGCTTTCCGATTCATACCTTGATGCAATAACGGTGGGTTTAAACTACGTGTCATGCCATGTAACAGGCCGGGTGTACTTGGAATATATTCGCCAATGCTTCAATCGCTCATGCCCTGTCTGTTATATGCCGAGCCAAAAGAGGAAAGAGAGACCTCCGGGATCTCCGGATGTGGACACAAGTCCGGAGCGTCAGGAAGAAGACCGGAGGTTCTCCTGTCGGCTGTTCTCGCAACACCACAGCTCGGAAGGGTGAGCGAACTGTCTGACTATCGAGCCGAAACAAGACAGAGAACAAATGAGGATAGAAGATTCCGGAGGTAACCACGTGACCCCCGATGGACCCGGACGGGTACCGGAAGGGGTGCGGAGTGATCCGGAGGAAGCTGGTGGAAACGAACAAACTCCGTTGGAGCCCAACGCAAATGTAACAGACTTTGTGGAAGTGGTACACGTCCTGGAAGGGACCCAAGTGACCGGAAGCGGTCCGGAAGGAGGGCGTGGGAACCGGGATTGATCTGTGACAGTGCGGGAGACTTGGAGGATGCCCGGAAGGGAACCGAAGAGGCTCCGGACGAAGTGAAAGGGATTTGGCTGAGAATGCAAATGACCGGAGGGAAGAATAACAAAGACAAACAAGATCCGGAGGTGTCGGGAAGACTCCGGAATGAAGACGAGATTGAAGGAAGACTCAGTCCATGAAGGAAGCCATGGAATAACGTTAATTTTCCAGATAGAGTACAGGATGTAATCTACTGGGATTATATAGATAAGTCCTTTATTGTAATACCAGAAATGGATAAGTCAGGAGACTTGGGAACGTAACAATAAGTAGTATCCCGAAAAGGAAATGCATGGGAAAGATTTATAAGACACAATAAAGAAGAAGACGGATAAAAGGAAAGACATAGTAATATGATATGATGCAAACCCGCTTGGCAGCGGACACATGGACAACCGTGGGAAGCTTCCGGAGGGCTGTTCGGAGGGCCGGAGGGTCCGATCGGTTCGGAGCGGAACCGGAGGCGCAGCCATGGAAACGAGCTGAGAGGATGGAAGCATTCGAATGGATGGCCAACTGATCCACTGCGGAAAAGGGCCGGAGGGCCGGAGGCTCCGGAGGCGTGGGAACAAATCATCGCACGGCCTGCAAGCATACGAACCTGACCGGAAGCGTGGGAACATCCCTGGAGAGTCCTCGGAAGAAGACAAGCCGGTTGGGCGGAACGGAACGGATTGTAGAGCATGGTGATGGAGATGGTAAGGTTCCGCAGAAAGGATGATCGAACCGGAGCAGGTGGCTGTGCCGGAGGTTGCGGAAATGGAAGGGAATAGAATGGCGGATATGCCTGAGAATGCGGAAGGTGGAAATGAGCGGAATGGCTAGGCGGAAATGACCAATGGTCCTGGAAGCCCGGAGAGTCGTAAGGAAGGAGTGGCTATGATGGGCTTAGTAATCATTTGGAATAAGGCATGACCGGAAGTGATGGGAACTTCCGGGAAGCTCCGGAAAACCGGAGCTGTGTAGAAAGGGTCAGAATGTGCACAGATATAACACTGTCTCGGTTTTAGAGTGTATGACGCCATTTGAGTGCAACGCTAGAAAAGCCTTGCATAACAGCGCGATCCATCCACGTCCTGTGTCGTCCCGCGAACCCGAAGACGAACACGGTTGAGTTGCCCCCGCCATACGAGAAGGAGGGGCCCGGGATGGTGTACATCAACTGGCGGGCCGACTGGGATGTGGTGTGCAGCTTGTTCGCTGGAGAAATCTGCCCCACGGACGCGTTGCTGGAGCTGGAGGTCAAGGTCGGATTCACCGACGACATACGACGCCGGATCCGGGAGTATCAGAAGTGCGAAAACGGTGTGATGATTGGCTGGGTCGTCGGGTTCATGGTCGAAAAACGTAAACATGTGGGTGAGTTGACTTGTCGTCCACTTTTCTCCTTCCGATCAACACTTCTACCAGAGCGCATCACCCACAATTGTCTCGCTGAAATGGATATCGAGCCCTGCATCTACCGCTGCCCGGGCTGTGGCGTGCGGCACGAAGAATATTACCCATTCTGGCGGTTGGGCGGCTTCCAGGTTCTGGAGGACGTGATTCGGCTGTCCGCAGCGATGGCGGGGCAGCACAAGGCGAAAAGGTGCGCATGGCCTGCCTCCGACGTTCAGGATTCTGATGTGAGATGAACAGAGTCGATTTATCTCTATGGTCCATTTAATTATTTCTGGTTAAGAGTCGGCGCGAGTTACACGATAGGCACTCGTTTTTTTTTTCCTTTTTGGGCGAATGGATGTCTGCGGCCCAAACGGGTATTGCTTGATGGAATGTGATCTGTTCTATACTGAGGTCAGTGTGGTTCAGTTGGAGAGGTAAAACGCACCCGGCGTATTGTCCAACAAGATTGCTAAATCCTGTGGCTTGAAAAATGAGCGCCGAGTACACTACATACCCGGAGAAAAACTCAACTGAATGGCGGACACAATTACACCACCTGACGAGTTAAAATCGGGACTTCCAACGGTACGGCATGTCAACTACTGACTGGCGAACGCCAGAGATATTTCCCACGAGTATGCATCCAGCTTGTCGTAGCCTGGTAGTCGCGTCGTCCCATCCGCGGACGCCGACATGTGCGCGCCCTGAGGTCGCGAAGTGGATGATGTCTCACGTATACTGCTCTCGTAGCACCTATCAATTCGGGGCGGCTCCGGTATGGTCTCTTCTAAGTCCTCCGACAGAGCTCAAAGATGCGTTGAGAAGACACGCCGCTGTGAATTACGCGACCGTCCGTGGTCTAGTCAGCGCGTGGTGCACAAACAAATCTTGAGGCACGCAGTTTTGAAACACACATAACATGCGAGATGCGCGTCTAATCCAAACAAATTTTTAGTCGTCACAAGGGTAGCGGCTAGAGACGACCTTACCCGATTCCAGGTTTGCATCGGGCTCTCTTTGGCAGGTGGAAAGCGGCGCGGTTGAATGGCTACGGCACCCTGAATAAGTTGGATAGTCCTCGACCGTTCTGCAAGTGGAGCACATGGTCAGTCGGGATTCAGTACACAGAGTAAAGGGCCCCGCGGGTGCATTGTTACCGGTGAGGCGGACCGTCTGCTGGAAGCACGTCAGTATGTGAAAAAAAAAAGGGGGAAGCAAGGAGACACACGACTGGCAATGGAGGACCTCAAGGATAACACGTCTTGCGCCAGTAGACTAGTGTCTGCGGTGTGTTCTAGTCCGAATTGCAGGCCGCTGAGTTGGGCATGGCGTGCTCTTGACGAGGTGTTGTCTCAGATAGAGTGTAGTCCTATCCTGCGAGTGAGTATCAATAACTTATATTTTTTTTAAAGCGCACAGAAGGAAGACCAAGCAGCTCCAAGTCCAGACAGCGGCACCATAATGAACGAAACTTCGCAGTTGGAGAACCGTTTTCAAAGAAACGGAACCATGGTCGTACGAGACGACCGGAAACTCCTAAGCGAGATTGGGTTCTAGAGGACCGTCGAAAGACCGAACCGTAGTCGTGCAGAACGACCAGAACTCCTAGTCAGATTTTGAACGACTGGTCAACAGGTGAGACGGTGCTGAAGACGAGAGACAACGGAATCGAATGGACGAGTCACAACAATGTCAAACAGTGCACAGACCAAGCAACGCGCTGATCAGCAATGTCCCATTTCTACAACAACTTGCCTTGAAGCTATGAACTGTATCCACTTGTTTGTAGTCTCCCTAAGTCAGACAAGACAGGATTTTCATCCTCGTATCCTGCCTGACATTCAATCCAAGGTTCTTGGTTTTCCCTGGTGCTGTCCATCGCCGTTGAGTAAAATTAGATTCAACAAACCGAGATACGAATTCTTGTTGAAGCGTCTGTCTACGAGAGACTAATCATCCGGTCAGTCGAATCTACGTTACTAATCAATATTTTCCTTGTCCTCCTCCTCCAATTCTCGCTCAACCAACGCCATTGATCCCGACAAATAACTATCAATGGAATTTGAGGTACAGAGGGGAAACCTTCCAGAGAGTAATCGCAGGGCATCGCGCAAGGCTCCTGTAAACCGATGACCACCGATCTGGATTGAAGAGGCTTTTCATGAGACAGGTTCACTGGCTGGACGGATATCGGAGAATATCTTCGAAGAGAATAGAATGGTCAGCTTGATTGCGACAGGCTCAAAATATTGATCGTACCAGTGGAAAACGAATCGCAGGACCCTGCTTTGTTCCCTTGTCTTTCTCGTAGCACTTGACCATGTCGGGTAGACCATGGACGAGAATCGCGCGAGGTATATCCACATACATTACGGTTCTGGTGGGCTCCAGATCCCTAAGTTTAGTGGAGCGTATACGGCGCAGGGAGGACGTGATGATAGTCGCAATTGACCAAGTCAATATTTTGACCCCATAGAATCCTCTGGAAAACCGATTGATACAGAGGAAGGATGATAGGGCTGGGATGTTTTCTTCCGCGCGATCGTGGAGGACATACTGCCGTAGAAATTCGAGTTCGTTGTAGGGCTGACAAATGATAAGCCCTCAATTCTGAGGCCCTAGACTAATTGGTACCTGAGCGAGACGTTTAACACATAGGCCGGGGAGTAGGCAGTTGATGAGCCGGTTAGGAAGTGCTGTTGCGGTGCCCCAGGGACACAAGTCCTCACATAAGCGGCTGATTGAAACAATGTCTAGCATCCTCGGGTTCCATTCCGAAACACTCGGACCCGGTCTACCGTGTGACCATGAGGTGAGAGGCCGAACGTATAGGTCTAAAATACGAGGGTCTGGGAAGGTTTCGGGTACTTGTGCAACGACAAGACCCCGCCCATGCTCCGTCAACGCCATCTCCAAGGTGTCGCGCCAGACGGTCAAAAAGCCTCGGAGTTCTGTCGGTCCTAGGTTCTGTGCAGCCACCAAAAGGGAATCCCCCAGTCCGCGCTGAGCGAGGGAATACGCGACATTTTCGGTGCATCCAGGGAGGCCCTGAAAAAAAATAAAAGAATAAAAGACAACGACCGGCAAAATAGAAAAGGTACATGCACTATTACATTGTAGTCGCCTCCAATCAATACTGCCATTAACAGGAGGCCACCGAAGGACAAATGCGCTTCGCGTTCGATGGCCTCGGACGTGTAGATAGATGCCATGTCCTCTTCAAGGCTGTAGCAAGTGAGCATATGGTTCCACACACGGGGGGATCCACACCTGTACACGAGATGCGTAGCTCCGAGCACCAAGATCTCCTCATTGTCAGCAAGTATCAAATCGACGAGTTGGAGGCGGTTGAGATAAGCCAGTTCGGCAGCAGCCTCGCCCAGAGCCTACCGGCCTCTTAAGGGGCTGAACCATAGCGGCGCCGAAGGACTCACCGTATGACAATGAAAGCCGAATGCTTTGCTAAGTGACTGGAATTCCCCGGTGAGTGGGTGCGGACCGTGCGGCCTTTTGTTGACAGCCTTGCCCCGCTTGAAATCTGGCCCATTCGGTCCGTCGAAGACAAAGGTGGCAACAATTGAGAACCGAAGCAGTGTACACAACTTGTCAACGCAATGGGCCAGGTCTGGGGTTTCACCGGAAGTGGGCGGGACTTCGGACAGCCAACTCCTGGGATAAAAGACTGAGGATAAATTACATGGTCAGCAGAAAAACAACCGACTCCATCAGGAAATTTGCAGAAGCGGCATTTGACCCGATGGTGCTCGTGATTTGATGGCAACTGATATGGATTCGACCAGATCATATCTGTCCTGGTCAGTGCTCACCAGCGTTGACCAGCTTGCTGCCGGACTGTACCACCCTCACCGCCAATGTGCCTGCCTAGTGCAAGTCTGGCAATACATTATAGGCCCTGGTTTGTACATATCAGCATAGAGCCAGTAGTGTAGTCCCCTGCCAAGTGACGATGAGGACCTGGGCCACAAAAATAAATTCCAGTTGTCGAGCCTGCCCTCCTTTCACTCCCTCTTCTGTCCCAAGTAGTCTGCATGTTGTGTTGAGGATGCAGCGAGATGCAGTAGGATGCAGTGTAGAAAACCGGATCCCGTCGCGATAGCCGAAGCTTGGCCGAAGCCGATGATGTTACACGTGGTGGCTCCATATCATTGTTGATTGTTTGATGGTTGTTGATGCCACATCTCTTCCTCTTACCACCACGTCCCCGTCGTTTCCTCCCCTCCTCTCGTTCCATCCTGGCTGCCTTGCCGCTCGCCATTTCTGCCACGAGCGCTTGCAACATGTCCTTCAAGCTTCAAGGCTTGAAGCGGCCGTCAAGAACCACGCCTGCTTCCGTATCTCGGCCACCATCATCAACGATTCAATGCCCTCAACGCCCTCAAGTTCCCTTGTGCACTGAGATCCAGGCAGACCTGACCAAAAACATACATGTCCCCTGGTCCGTCCCTCCCGTGCTGCCTACGTCCTGGATCCAGACCGAAATCTTCAAGCTCTTCAAGATTCTTTGTTCTACCAATCTTCAATCCTCAAGCGGCTTCTTCCAAGTACCCTCAAGTGTCTCAAGTATCATGTCTTTCAAGATCTGGGTTGCTGATGTCCACACCGGTGCGGCCAATATTCGCGTCCAAGTTCACCCTCCCCGACATCGACTACCACTGATCTTCTTCACCTCCATCCTTCCCCTGCAAGACCTCAACTTTCAAGTCCATCCATGTATCTTGCGCATTATCTGTTCGTTCATTATCATCCTATCTTTACATCCTTTGTATGAGTAACCCTTGAATCCATTACTTTCTACCGCTTTTTTTCGCTTGATGGCTTCAGAATGAGTCGGGAGTGGAAGGGAAGGGGAGGTACATTGAACTGGGTCCGGCCGTGTATAGAGGTATGAGCCCTTGCCCGCAGTACGAGACTGGCGGGATATCGCCGCCTGATAACAAGCTGGTGAGCGCCGGCGGATGTGCCAAGCTCCGATCTGCGCGTTATCTGGCCTGGCCAGCCGACTCATCGGATTATGACAGGTGATGAGTCTGATGGAGATCATCCGGCCTCATCAGTCCAGATCTTGGAAGCGCAAATTTCCTGATGTCTGCGTCTATACCAATTCGGAGCGCTCGAATTCGCTAAGTGCTGCAACGGTAACATTGGCCGGGCTGGTGCAAGCTTCTGGAAAGAGTACCGTTAGATCGGTCAGTAACGCCCTTCGATTGTGCTGTACCTCCTACAATCCAGTAATCATGGACGAGTGCGTGAGACAGGGATAGTTCCCCTATTTCATAAATATCCCAATGAAGGCAACCATCAAAATTCCCTGCTTATAGCGGGCCTTCAAGTATCAAGACATGAATCTCGTTTGCTAAATGTGATACAAATAAGGAAACAAGTCAGTATCGGTACAAATTATACAAGTAAGGATGCGGCGGGCACTGCCGTAAGCAAGTGAGTGCGTGCCTCCTACACCGAGGTGGAGTGAGGGGAGCGTGAGGATTCGGAGGTTTTCTTGGTGTTCGACGATATTGTCCGAGCTGTGAAGGGATGTTGAGGGTTTGTTGGCCCATCACTCGAGCAAAACTTACCACACAGCGCCTTGTATCGACTGGACTTAGTGGTTGTGCAGTCTATGAGTGCGGCCACGGCGTCCACCTTCAATCGGCTCCTCGGCCACGTACTCGTCGTTCTCCTCGTCGCTCTGGTGATCGTCGAACATCTTGCTGTCCTCCGCATCGCGCAGCCGGTCTTCCAAATTCAGGTGACGCATCCGATCCACCAAGGGAGGACCGGGAACAGGAAGCCGTTGGCCGAGGCTGACGTTCTCCTCGTCGCCCAGGCGATCATCGAATATCTCGCTGTCCTCCGCCGCAGCCAGTCTTCCAGATTCAGGTGACGCATCCGATCTACCAAGAAAGGACCGGGACGGGAGAGGCGTTGGCCGAGGCTGACGCGTGGTGGAGACTGCAGGCGTCGTGCCAGTGGGACGGCTGGTGGAATCCTGACGACGTGTAAAACAGCGGTGGTAGCAAGCTGCTCAACCTACTCGCCAACTGACCCGTCCAAGGCGACGATGATGCGCGGAGAGGCTCTCGCCTGCGCTTTCCTGCTTTGCCTCGAGACGACGGCGCGGAAGGCGGCGCAGGCATGGGCGCGGGTATGACAGAAGGCGGCTGGAGCGCAGGCGCGGGTAGCCGCGACGACGATGCCACGAGTTGTTGAGGCGCGGCCCACCTCAACGAAGGCGCCACGGGATGCCGAGGCGAAGCGTGGCGCTCGGAGGGTGATTGCGAACGGCGAATGTGAGCGACACCAAGACAATGGACCTGCAATCGGGGAACGAGAGCGTAGGCGTTTCGCAGGCGGCGAAGGGCGCAAGAGGCGAGGAGAGCGTTGGCGAGGGGTAGCCACTTGAACAACAACGTGCGTCTTCTTGGAGCACTCGGCGGGCTCACTTGACTTGAGGGGTTTACTCGGCCACAAGGAAAGGGGACTAATCTCAGCAAGCATTAGCTATGAGGCCTTCATCCAGCTCTGTCGACAACACGTGGGCGTTCCGCATCGTCACCCATTCACCGTACCATGGGCGGTTGGAAATTTGGGCCTCGCAGGTTTCCCAGTGGAACCGTAGTGCCCGTTCCCTCGGCGATTGCTGTCAGCGGCGAGGGCTTCGTGTTCGTCCTCGCTCTCGTCGGCGTCGACTAGTAAAAGCTCATCTTCTTCCGCGCTTGCATCTAAGATCTCCGCTACATCAGCAACTTTGGGCCTGGCGAAGCGGCCGAAGAGGGGCGGCGTAGGAAGTGGCGGGCGCGCCAGGTCGTTTAACGTAGGAAGGGAGCCTTCCTACCCCTGGGAGAGCGTTGACTGTGTGTTTGCTTTTTTCGAACGCGACGGACAGCGATTGGGTTAAGTGGGGATGGGCGTTCATCCCTGGGCGACTTATCTCTCCGCCTTCGTGAAGAGCGGGCGGCTCTGCGCTGGTCGGAGGAGAGCTCTCCCATATCATTGGTACCGGACAGGGACGCGTCCGATAAAACTGAGCCGGAGTCTGCCCTTCCCGCTCAAACTTCTTAATTCCGGCTTGAAGACGTGCCGGTGCAAAGTCCTTAACAAAACGTCCATAGTCGGGATGGGCCAGCAACTTGCACAGCTCGGGAAAGGCCCCGCCACCCTATCGTCAGATGCTCGACGAGGGCATAAAATAAAGACGCACAAGCAAGAACCTGATAAATGTAATCATCTCTACCGGTCATTACAGCTTACCTCGTTTCGAAGGAGATCACCGGAGTGCTCGATAAATTCATATGGCTACTGTTGAATACCGGGTAACAATGAAATGGGACTGAACCAATGTCAGCTGGTATAGGTGTATCAACGCGCATTTTCGAATTTAACTACCGAGTTTCAGTACATCCGTAAAGCGGGGTGCAACCCCACAGACGGACCATTCGACTTGATGATGCCGTGCGCCTCTCGCATTCCAGCTTCCGGCCTGAATTACCTCTTCGTTTGTCCACTCCCGGGTGGTGATTGCCTGAGTTCCTCCAGCGCAGAAAAAGTTCCCACTGGGTCGGTATGGGATGACGGAGTCGAGATACACGGACTGCCCGCCTGAACGTCATTTAACGCACTCTACCATAGGTGGTTGCCAGGGGACCACACCTGTTTCTTTGGCATGAAACTTGGCCTCCGTCGCCGAGACTTCGACATCGATTGGCCGTAAATGCTCGATTTCTCTGGCAGAAAGAATCAAGGCGATGGCCTCGAGCAGGTAAAAAAGCGAAATCTTGGCTCGGGGGTCTTCGATGTCGGAGACCTAGATACTTCAGCAGGTATAACCGAGAAAGGGCGACGACGTACTGCTTTCTGGATGGCTTTGATGTGGCCGTCTGGGTTATCCATGAGAGGAGTGATGTATAGGGGTAAAATCACTGCCTGACAAAGAAAGGTGAAGGGGGGTAGGCAACGGCATGAAAATCATAGATCTGTCTGACTAGGTCCCGACGCGGGCACATCTGTCTTCGTACACCCTATCAATAATGAAGACATTCTCCGCGAATGCTGTATGGAATAGGTGAGCCGCGTCATCGATGATACGATGTTTTGGAAGGGAAACCAACTGCATTAACGCGCTTTCGCTGGAGTTATATTCACGACTTTCTCGCATATCTCTCTGGCTATCATCCTCTTGTGTTGCTACGATGTGCAGTGGAGGGAGTCAACATGGTGGCTCAGGCAGGGAGACAAAGGGCCCACTGTGGATAGGGCGCGGGTGGCCAGTAGCTTTTGCAAATGTCAATAAGTTTTCAGAGTTACATAGGACTCGTAACGCACATGGAGAGCACCCCGAGCGCTTTATCATGAAAGTCGGAATGCAGCCTATAGAGGGTACAACCGTCGAGGTGGAGACCGACTCTCCCTGGAGTTAGTGTAATCCGACCGCGCATATATGTGTGCTCGTGAAGCCCGTACAAGGACGTGTGTCGAGGATGGCTTCGCTCGCTCTGGGTAGAGTCACGCCGCCACCCTTAGGGAGAAAAGGGTTCGTTTGCCCGAAGGCCGCGCTCCGGCAGGCGCATCCAAACACTTCAATTCAACTTGGCTCGCTCCCGTCTTTGCCATTTTCCACACCAGTTTATTTTTTGGAGATCGTGACGTTGGGTCCACATTACTAGCTGTGGTTGGGTCCGTTGATTGCAGTTGTCGGTGCCAACTGTCCTGGCACAGAAACACTCAAAAAACGAAACCGATAACAGACGTTCCTGCGGGACACTAGATCATCCATATTCGTAACCGTAGCCAGCACCTTCCTCCCGAATCTTGCACAACGCGTGCGGAGCTCTAGGTCTAGACGACGCCATAATGAACGAAACTTCGCAGTTTGAGAACCGTTTTCAAATGAACGGAACCGTAGTCGTACGAGACGACCGGAAACTCCTAAGCGAGATTGGGTTCTGGAGGACCGTTGAAAGACGGAACCGTAGTCGTGTAGGACCACCAAAACTCCGTCGTCTTTTACTTCACGCGCGCCACTGGGTCGAAGACCACCTGACATATCTAGATCTCAAAGATGCGTTGGAGACACGCCGCTGCGAATTACGCGACCGTCCGTAGTCTAGTCAGCGCGTGGTGCACAAACGAATCTTGAGGCACGCAGTTTTGAAGCACACATAACATGCGAGATGCGCATCTGATCAAACAAATTATCAGTCGTCACGAGGGTAGCGGCTAGAGATGACCTTACCCGATTCCAGGTTTGCGTCGGGTTCTCTTTGGCAGGTGGAAAGCGGTGCGGTTGAATGGCTACGGTACCCTGAATAAAGTTGGATAGTCCTCGACCGTTCTGCAAGTGGAGTACATGGTCAGTCGGGATTCAGTACACAGAGTAAAGGGCCCCGCAGGTGCGTTGTTACCAGTGAGGTGGACCGTCTGCTGGAAGCACGTCAGTATGTGGGAAAAAAAAAGGGAAGCAAGGAGACACACGACTGGCAATGGAGGACCTCAAGGATAACACGTCTTGCGCCAGTAGACCAGTGTCTGTGTGTTCTAGTCCGAATTGCAGGCCGCTGAGTTGGGCTTGACGTGCTCTTGACGAGGTGTTGTCTCTCAGATGGAGTGTAGTCCTATCCTGCGAGTGAGTATCGACAGAATCAGAAAAGAAAAAAAAGGGACACACAGAAGGAAGACCAAGCAGCTTCAAGTCCAGACGGTGGCGCCATGATGAACGAAACTTCGCAGTTGGAGAACCGTTTTCAAAGAAACGGAACCATAGTCGTACGAGACGACCGGGAACTCCTAAGCGAGATTGGGTTCTAGAAGACCGTCGAAAGACGGAACCGTAGTCATGTAGAACGACCGGAACTCCTAGTCAGATTTTGAACGACTGGTCAACAGGTGAGACGGTGTCAAAGACGAGATAGAACACTGAACAGAATCGAATGGACGAGTCACAACAATGTCAAACAGTGCACAGACCAAGGCTTGTCACCAAGCAACGCGCTGATCAGCAACGTCCCTATAAATTGCCTTGAAGCTATGAGCTGTACTCGAACGGCGGCTCCGTTCAAACACTGGGTTTCTGTCTCACCGCTCTCTCACTGGTTCTGTTTCGCACCTATTCCGCTCTTGGCCATGCGACCTCAGCCCTCCACAACTTGCACCACTCGACTCTGAAGTCCTGGATCCATGATAGTTTGAGAAATCACCACACTTTGGAGCCAAAGATGGATGTCGCGAGTCGCTGGGCCGGTGCGTGGAGGTTTTCATGGTGTCGTGTCCCAGACTGATCTCTCTTTAGACCGACATCGGGCAACATTCCCAGCTCAGATCTCTTGCTGGACCGGTTTCTTTGAAGGTTTACTCTTGATTTGATTACGGATCGCCTACGATACTCTTGTCGATTATGCCACCGTACGTGCCTATTGTTATTTCTCACAGATATTGACGCTCAAATTTGGACCGTGCAGCCGTTCTTTCCGCCGCTGCTGCATAGCAAGACCGTCATCGCTTGCCCGTCATTAGTCTGGGATGAAGTCAGTCAGGTACATTGATCTTTCCCCATTTCAAAATATTCTGCTGAGCTCTTTGAGGCCCTGAGTAGCTTGAGTAGCCCCTCTTCCGTCTCCGTCGACCGTGGTGTGTATCTACTCGCCGGAGCTTACTCTATCTAATATATTCCGCAGCGCATCCGAGGCTTCGCAATTGTCACATCCAAAGCTCGAGCCGTCGTCTCCAAGGTATGAGTTCAGCGCTCATCCCCTCCTCTTGCCGGGTCCCTGCAAATTTGGCAGCACTTAAATCTGTCCCTCATTTCGTTGTCATACGGCGGTACGCTTATTTTTCTTCTAGATCTCGCACACATTGTTTACCAGCGGTAGTGTCGCAGACTACTTTCGGGATCGGTGCGGGCGGAACTTGGGTGAAGAACAGCGCGCGCGGGACATGTTTAATAGTGTATTATAGTTGTTTCTAACTAGCAGGAACCTGTGCTACGCTATCGCCATCAACACAATTAAAGTCGGACGCAGTTTTTTTCTATTAATCAACTCAGTCCGTCGGACGTATCACAGATGCAAAAGAAAGTAAAAAGCCCACATTAAATTTTGCAATAACCACTCGCTGTTGGTATCGTAGTAATGCAACTTTTTTTTCCGTAATCGTCAACAGGTACAGAAAATGAACGCAAGTCGACATCAAAGTCGCATTCGCTATATGGCCAAAATATCTGCCTCGGGCATGGTTGGAAGGAAGCGGGGTTGCAGCTGCATACATGTTCAAGACTGACATGACTGTCCAGGCGGTCAACCAGTAATGGGCACAAAGCGCAAGCGCCCGTTACTGTCGTACCCATCAGTGACGTAACGAGGAGAGTGCGTGGGCGAGTTGTGCCGGTGGGACTGCGAGCGCGAAGAGTTGTCAGGAATGGGAACAGGGCGCAAACACCTGGTACTGTTGTACCTGCCATAACTGCCGTACCCGGGAGGGTGAGGGGGCGAGTTATGCCGGCTCGACTGCGAGCGCGAAGAGCGGTGAGCGCCCGCAGGCGGAAGGTGGTCGTGGCCGATGGCAGAGGCATGGGGGCGCAAGGGGGCGCGCACGGGCGGGGACAATATCTGCCACGCACAACCCCGTCAATGGCCTGACCGATATACCGGATGGCAGCAAGCAACTGCACAGATCCCTCCTGGACGGCTGGGGCGGTGCAGGGCTGGGGCGATAGGGCACCGACAGCAGGAGCAGGGGCGACGTGGCGCAATTGCCTAGACGTCAGGGAGTGGCGGGCGAGCGGAGGAGGTTGGGGGACGGCGTGGGGCGGGACCGCGGTGCTTCTGGGGTGGCTGGGGCGACGCGGGGCTGGGACGGTTGCGCAAGGGCGGGAGGTCGGGACTGAGGCTGCACGGAGAGGCCATGGGAGGGCGGGGAGGCCAGAGGTGCTTGGGCGACGAGGTGTGATTGCCCAGGTAACTGAGAGGGGCAGGACCGTGGTTGCCCGGACGGCTGGAAGGGTGGCGCAGGCGGAGGCGGTTGTGTAACCGAATGGACATGGGAGGGTGGGGCGGCCGGAGGCGCTTGCAAAGCCGCTTGGGCGATGGGGTGTAATCGCCCAAACAACTGAGAGGGATAGGCGGGCGGAGGCGGGGGAGCAGGACCGCGATTGCCCTGACAGTTGGGATGGGGCGGGCTGTTGTTGCGCGCGCGCCTTTTGGTGCTTCTGGCGGACGCGCTTCCAGTTCCTCTCGGCGTTCCGCTCTTTGGCCACTTCATCGATCTTTCTCTTCTGTGCCTGCTTGAGGTGCTTTCTGTGATTTTTGTCTTGCCGCTCCTCCTGGCTCAGCGGTGCGAGCCACTCCATATGAACGGGTTTAGCGGGTTTCTTGCACAGTGGGCCTGCGGATAGGTTAGGTATCATTGTGGAGTAGTAAGTTCACTAACACTTGATCAGCGCTTGTAACCCCCATGCCGAGTGTTCTGAGTCTCCTCTGCCACCGTTTGTGTACTGTACCATACATTTCTACTGTGGGCATCAGCTGTGGCATGTATTACGCCAATACATCACTGACAAGATGATAGAAAACGCCCTTGCATGTACAAGGGAGCAGCATAGGTGGACTTCCCGTCGCCATTCATGTCTACAGTGGCCTGACATACAGGACACTTGATTCCTGAGTTCGAGTCGGCAGGTCGGTGCTCCTCGCCCTGGATTCTGTTGTACAGATTCACGGTGGCCGCTGCCCCATCTGACATCCGGGGTGGCACGTTTTGCACCTGGTGCTGCACAAACTACACATGCACATGAAGCATCAAAGTCCTCCTCAGTCTCCTGACATACCTGAATCCTCTTGATGTACGAATTGTTTGACGTGGGGGGCGTAGCCAGAGGAAAAAGTTCAATGTACTTCTCCTCGAGTTCTCGTGAATTTCTGTCGTCGTGGACGTTTGTGTCGAATTCTCTGTAATGCGGCCGGTTTGGAAAAAGATACGTTGCGGTGGAATGTAGGTGTAGCGATGTTCGGGGGAGTCAAAGTCCGGCCAGTCACGTTCGTTGAACATTGACATTTGGAGAAAGGGAGACGAACAGATGTCATAGAAATTGTTGGATGGCCTGCTGACTTAAGTTAAGTAGCGGAGTCGGAGTTAATGCAGGCGATGGTGCTGTAATGAACGAACTTTGTAGTGAGAGAACCGTTTCAAAGAACCGGAACCGTAGTCGTCTGTAGTCGTACAAGACGGCTGGAAACGTTCTGAAGTACCGTTGCAAGACGGAACCGTAGTCGTATACAACGACCGGAACTCCGAATTTTGAAACGACTGTTCAACTGTTCAACCGGTGAGACGGCGTCGAAAAGGATATGTTGAACGGAACTTGTGTTGGTGCATTAGTGTTTGGTGTTGTTATGACTCGAGTACCATTAACATTGCGCGTGCATGCCTTTCTCGCCGTGTGAGGGCTGACTTGTTGCTGGCCAGGGTCTGGTATCCGTTCTATGCACCTCAATTTGCCTAACGCCCATTCAAGGCCCAAGCAATCCTGATTCTGCTTACTGGAAAGGATGTTCTGGGAGCTGCTCGTACAGGGTCAGGCAAGACAGCAGCTGTACTTCCTGCAGTCGAGCTTTTGCACCGTCTAAAATCCAAGCCAATGAACGGTATGTATAGTTTCTTGTACTCCCTCGCTGGCTCTTCCATAATTAATTCTAGGCACTGGCATCATTATTGTAGCCCCGACACGAGAACTCGCGTTCCGGCGTCGCAAATGATATTATACAGTTTCATTCACAGACGTGCGGGATCGTAATGGGCAGCGCGAACATGCGGGTGGAGCAGGGCAAGCTTTAGACACTTTCAACGTCATGTTCAAGTTCTAAGTCATGCATTTTTAATTGACAGTCGCGTGGTATTTTCAGCAACCTACTCCAGGTAGATAAGACTGAATAATATTGGCGGTACGCTATTTAAGAACAGTGGCAGCCCCTGCCGCACACATAGCATTTGAGTTGAGGGGGCCGGTTAGGATCAAGGAAGTCCTCTCGAATGAGTTGTACATCGTCGCTGAGTGATATGATGTACCTCAGGACGCTAGTTGAAGTAAAATCGGTGCTCCAACCACCCCATTCACAGATTTGATGGATGCCCTTCCACTTGAAGATAAGTAGGTACTGCACTTCACCACGACGGATGGAGTGGGTACCGTAAGGTGCCGGGTCGATCTTCACGTCGAGCAAATTGTTCCGGAAAAGGAGGAGGAAGGCGGTGCTGGACTGAGGTTCGAGGAGAGAATTCGTCAGTGGAGATGAGCGTGTGTGCATGGAGCATGATACTCACAATCGTTCTGTTGACCATTGACACATGCCCATTTTTGGTTATGGTGCGAAACAGATACCTAGTCGTATATTGAGACGACGCAATCCAGAAGCAAAGGGCTCGAACTGGGCATAAATGAGCTTCATGCACGGGGAGCATGTGTAGGTAAAATGGCTGAATGCCTGTGAGGACGGAAGTCGTCAACGCACTGGTCAGTAACAGATTCTTAACGCACCACCAAACTGAGCGGTCTTTCTGCTTCGCAGGGTGAGCTTAATGAAGAGAGGTCCGCCATTGTCGCAAAGGAACTCGAGGTCCGACATTAGGATGCGAAGCACTTCATCAAATCGCAAAAGGCAGGCGAAGGCGACGGTGCAGGCAGCCTGGATCATCAAGCGCGTCCTGGGACCGCACCAACTCCCCGGGACCGGTTGGTTTGACCGTCCGTCACCGGTATTGTAGTTGTACAACTTGAGGAGGATGTCCTGACAGCCAGGGTCAGTCAGTGGCGGAAGTGCCTCGGTAATCGAACGTACAGCCGTGATGGCGTGGGAGCTAACTTGCGTCTCCCCAGCCTGCACCTATGGGAGCAGTCAAGGGGTATCCAACGAAAGTACATGGAGGGCCTGACCTTTCTTCGCCTTAAGCTAACCATGTAGCTTGATACTATTTCAGACACCGAAGGATTACCGGCCGGATGAGGAAAATCCTGCCAGGGGACAGAACCAAGTTGGTGAAGCCGCCCAAACGCATATGTCATTGCCGCTCGCATCTTCTGCGCGTGAGCGTATGTGGGGACCACTCTACTCTTGGGTATGGGGTCCCCGTTGACGTCGATGATGTCGCAACTATGGCAGAGGATGAGTGAGGCGACGAAGGAAATAGGGACCAAGGTACGTGGTGAGGATCCAAATGCAGATCCACCAGGGGGTATCCTTGTGCGGATGAGATTTAAACATGGTTTCGCCCGGAGTGATGTAACGGTGAGCAACTAGGAACTGAACAAATTTTGACATTTGACTGGGAGAAGCAGTGAGTCAGGGGTGTCTGATCAAGGAGAGCTCGGTGCTCACGTCTCGTATTCCTTTGTGGTGCCCTCCGTCACCGCTTTAGAGACAGCCAGAAGGCGGGACTGGTAATCTGAGATGTCGGCTAGGGGGGCGGCCGCCGGCCCCAGAGAGGTTGCTGATCGTATAGTTTCTTCAGTACTAATATCGTCGTCGTCTTCGTCGTCGCCGGGAGGCAAGGTCTGACCCTGAAGGGTCTCCTGCTCGCCACTGAGATCATCGGCAATCTCATCCTCCAGGGGGCCCTATATGAGTCTTGAGACTGTCTCAAACGCTGAGTTCATGGCGGCAGGACGAAAGAGATACGATCGAAATTCAAATATCCCTGTGTTAGCTGGCCCCTGGCAGAATGAATTAGCGAGGGCTCGTGTGTAAAGCGACGCAGTGCAATATGAAACGACTTGAAACTGACTGAGTACGGGCGCGGCAATGTATTGTGAATGCCCAAGTTCGAGGGCACATCTGCGTGGCACGTCTTTCGTAGACTAGGTCTTTATGCAACCTGGGTGGTTATTACAACCTCCGAGGCACATAGCACAGTGGTGTCGAGATTCGTGCAAGAGATAGGGCAACCAGAGGTCAAACACGACGAACTTCCGCAAACAATGGAGCACCAGTGTTGTCCGTTCTTGAGATATTGAGTAGAGTCCACTCTGATTTACGTGGACTTGAGAATAAAAGAAAACAGGTAAGGAACGTAGGCAAGGCGCGCGTTCAAGATTTAGCATGTCAGCACCGAACGTTGAACGTTGAACCTTCAATGACAGTCAATCCAGCTTTTCGCCCGACCTACAATTTCCGCCGGTCCAAAAAGCGCCTCGAGTCCATACATAACAACTTGAAGCTCTGAACAATGTTAATAGACTATTGGTCGTCTCAAATAATGGTACATACTTGGCTGTCTGAAATCGTCTGGCAGGTCGGGAGTATGTCATTGGCTATTTATAGTAGTAGTATAGTAATTCTGAACGACTTTATCTTCAGAAATCACTCAAGATTGTTATTAAGGCTGAAACGAGCCTACACTGGCTGAACTTGTCCGGACCAAGGACCGGAGTTTGAGCAGTATCGTGAGGACACAGGACGATACGTCCATTGTTGTTTGCACTCAAGTTGTGGAATTCAAGTGCATGTAGAAGTTTATTCGATGGAGATCAAGATTTACTACGTATGAAAAAGTATTTATTCAGTATTCCTCAAATGCCTCATAGCGCGTAAGAAAATTGCCGTCGCCAGTATTGAAGTTGTACGACTTGAGGAGGATGTCAGGGTTGTAGGGACGTTAACAAGTACATATTTTATCAACCCAGAAATGATGAAGAAATTGACGTTGTTCCGCGTACTAGACGTGTCTGGAGCGATGAGCGATAACATTGAATGAAAACATCACTAGCTTACCATTCTACTTCACTCACAAACGCAAGTCCAGCTGCAAGAGCGTCCGCATTGAAAACATTTTCCTTTCTTTGGGGGGGGAGCCGGATTGAGGAAATTCTTCCTGTCGAAGCCGTCAAGATCAACAATGGCCGCTAAGTAGCGCCAGACGCTACTACTCGAATAATCTGTACTCCATCCGCCCATCAGGCAGATATGTGTCAGCGTGCGATCCCGCGCTTGATGGTATTGGACCCCTCCGCGCTGGAGCATGTGCGTGCCGAAGAGGGCAGGGTCGAGCCCGATGTCGCGGAAGCTCCGCCTCATTATCGACAAGTAGTGGCTGCTGGACTGGAAAGCACTGTCACCAACAACAATCAATGGCGACGCACTTGACTCACCATCCGTCTGTCCAACTGAGTGATTTGACCCCGAGCGTTGATGCTTCTAAAGAGGTAGCCCGTCGTATGTCGGCAGGCGGCGACATAGTGACACAGGGCCCGGAAAGGGCAGAGGTGCGATTGGTGCTTCGGAAGGAGGTGGATGTAATACGGCTCTATCCCTTGTTTAACGAGTCAATAGATGCTGTCAGCGGATCCAGACCCACTTACCACCGAATTGAGCATTTTTCCGTGTGCGAATCACGATTTTGGCTATGGTGCATTTTCCCTGGTCGTCTGAGAGAAAGGAGACATCCTCCCACCGGATGTGGAGGATTTCAGCCATCCTAAACATACACTGGAAGCCAAGCGTATCGATGGCATGCCGTTCCAGTTGCTGAACGAGATGGCACCAGGATTTCTCTTCGGGCTTTGCGTCACTGGCTAACTCCACCACCCGGTCGTACAACTTGAGAAGAATGTCCTGTCCACCTTTAAGGATGAAAAAATGAAAGCCCCGGTGATTACCCACCTCCGTCATGGCACGCGAACTCTGGGACACCTTTTCCCCTTTGCCGACCTAGGGACATGTCTCAAGAAGTCGGGGGATCCGGACAGTGATCAGCACACCTTTCTCCGTTTGAGGCTGGCGAGGTAATCGTCCAGCACGTCGTGGACGGCAGGGTTGCCCTCGAAGCGAGAGGGGTCCGTCACGCATGCGCGCCAGGGCGATCTTCCGCACCCCAAGGAGGTTCCAAAGTGGTGCTTGAGTGCCGCCCGCATCTTTTCGGCATGGCCGAAACCCGCAAGGGAATGATGCCCTGCCGGATAATCGACACTGTTGGTGTCCATGGGGTCGCACCTGATCGTAGCGGTGAGTAGGAGAGGTGGGTGAAGCGACGAGCCCACTTGTCATGGATCCAAAGGATAATAAACCAGGGGGTGTCAGGGAGAGGCCGGTTGAAGATTTGATCTGTACTGGTCACTAATTTTTGCCGCACTACGTAGTCTGCATACTCCTTGACGAGGCCGACCAGCGACGACCTAGGTAAGCGGGCAATATACGCGCCAACGGGAACGCACCTGCTGTAGTCTTTCCCCGTCGAGTCCGCTACTCGAGTTGAAAGTCGTCTCAGGGCAGGAATGTTGACCTTGGCGAGCACCTGCTCCTCCAATCGGTTAGTGTCGTCACTCCTGACTGTTTTTAGGGCATTTTTCAGCGGGGTCCGGTGGTCTGTGGGGTCATTGGGGTCGACATTCTCGTCGTCGTCGTCGCTGTCATCCCCGCTCCAATCTGTTGACAATACAGAGTCGTCGGAAAACGGCATGGGCAGATCCTCCCCGTCCTCACCATCGTAGAAATCCGGGTCGTCGTAGTCCTCGTCGTCATCATCTGCCGATCCGAATAGGAGGTCCTGCCGATCCGCGATCTGGACCTGGAGGATCTGGTCGGGGGTGGCGTCGAAAAGATTCATCAAGTGTGCTAAGTTGGCAGGGGGTCTGGTCTGACGAGCCGGAGACTGCGACGGTGAAGTATCCATGATCTCACTGAGGATCAACGCTATCGAGTTGTTAATTACAGTAGCAAGAGGGAGGGATTAACAAGCAGCGTACGGGGCAGCTGTGGCTGGAACTAAAGGGACCTCGGCAACGCTTGACGGCATTTTTCAACAGGGGAGTCCTTGAGGGCACAAGAGCGAAGACGGTTTTTATGCTCATGGTTGGAATGGAAGCAAGTTCGGCCAAGCGGGAAAGGACGACCCAATCGACAGGAAGATCTTGAGTGGCAGGGATACACCTTTTCAAAAAAAGAACTCCGACGTGTACAGAGGATCGAGTGGGAAGGGACTCAAGGAAAGAAGATTGAGTCGCCAAAGACGGCAAGCATCGGGTAGCAAGATTATATTGGTGGCGAGTCGAGATATTTTTGCGATGAACATTAACGGCTGTAATGTGGGCGGACTAGCCCGGTTTGGCGTTAACGGGCGGTTCTCTGCCAAAACCGGAGCAGCAGTGATAATTGAACTTCGCAAGGTTGAGCAGGGCCAAAACGACCTACACAGGTCAACGCTGCAATCCATTCGCTTCAGCCGCAGTAAGTGGCAACCAGTGTAGCTGGTGTTTTGAGTGCGGATCGAGCGAGAAAGCTTTAGGAGCTTGTTTTACAGGGTTAGTGATGGACAGCGTTTGTCAATTTCACAGGCAAAGTCTCAGCCGTGGACGAGCTCTAGACGGGCGGGAAGCGGAAATTTTGAAAGATGATATTGCCTCTCTTTTCAAGCTTGTCCTACAAAGATAATTATTTCTGCGCCGGATGGGTCCTGCGTCAGCACAAACCCACAACTGGCTGGCTCATTACCACCCACCTCACTACTTGGCGTTGGGGGAGGGCCCCTGGGGCGGGTTACAGTAGTACTGGACACCTCCACGGCGAAACTGGGGACCGCTGTAGCGGAGTGCATCGATCATCGCGCCCAAGGGGTCTCGGCCACTGTTCTCCGACAAGGCGATGACTGCTGCAGCTGAAGTGCGTCTGAGTGAACGGAAATCACTGACTGCGCACAGGCCTACCATTCAGTTTTTGGGTTGGGGAGGATGAGTAGGTTCGTCGGGTGAACTCGCCCGCAGCGAGGAGGGTAGGGAAGGCGACGGCCAATGCCGCCGGGAAGATAATATTTTTGCCATTCTGCGGTTGTTCGGGAAGGGGACTTGACTCTGGAAGTTTCTACTGACCATGTCCATCTTGGTGAGCTCCTAAGTTTGCGCAGGGTCGGTAAGAGAACTTGATGTCGCAAGATCCACTTACCTTGAGCTGGTCGATCTTGTTGGTTGGGGCGGCGTCCTCATCGGTGGCGCTCATGGTGGTAGTGCGTGCGTAAGGAGCCCAAATGAGATCTAAGACAAACGATCGAGCGGCCAGCCGGTAGGAAGAAATCTGAAATAAGAAATCTCAACTATTCATAATTTCATTCCATGTTTCACCATTTTATTTCACTGTTGCCTGGTCGTGGGATCATGAGCCTCCCAGAGGGCACACGCGTGGATTTTTGGCGGCCGAGGTGGAAATCCAAAAGAAAACGACACGTCAAGCGGAGGAACCTAGTTTGCTTACCTCTGTTGACTGATGGCCGCCCCACAGCAACGTCATCGCTTCGCCACCATAGGTGTGCAGGCCTTAAAGCTACCTGGTTTTACTCTTAGTGAACAGAGCAAGTGGAAAATATTAATGCGGAAGGAACCTCATGTAGAACATCAATAAAACTAAGATTTAGACCAAGTCTGGACGTATTCGGAGCATCGGCGTCGACAGCCGAAGATCAATCAGTCAACAGAGGTAAGTAAAAATCTACTAAGCATCAATCTTTTACAAAACCCCTCTATTGTTTCGAACACGGCTGTAGTTGTGGGGGACGCGCGTATGAGGCAAGAGCATGTACCCCACGAAATACAATGTGTACTCAGTAGGCGTTACAGACTTGGCTCAGTTTGGCGTCAAGACCCATCGTCTTCGAAATTTCGCTTGTTCGGCTTTGTTCTTGGCAAGTCTGGGGGTGATTTCTCAGAAATACTCGGCTTCAACACTTCAACTCGTGTACGCCGAGCATTCCCGATTGATTCAATCGGATCCGCCAATGCTCGCCAACGCTTCCTGCTTCCATTCAACGAACTATTTAAATTGTATCAAGATTGTATAGTACAAATGCAGGGACGCCTGCGCCTCATGGCACCGCAGTTTCTGTTTAGGTTTTCGGCTAGGAATTCTGTTCTGCCTTTTCATCGTCTCATCAGTTGCTTTTCTGGGGCCAAACATATTCAATCTTTCCCAACGCCGCTCTGCGACGGCCAGGCCGTACTGCACTCTCTCCTTCTGACGACGTTCAATATCTTCAATGGTCATCAACCTCGAGTCTACCTACGAGCCATGGCTGCTTTGCCTTTTCTTGGCCGCGGTCTTGGTCGGTGCTGAACTGGTCCCCAATGTCCTCCCTCACAATTTCAGTGGGCTTTCGGTCTCATCCAAGTTTTGCTTTATTTCTTGTGGTGGCCAGCCGACCGGTTGGCCACCAAGATTACGGTACATCCTCTACTTCGCCTCCATGCTCAACATGTATTCACTATCAATCCTCAGGTCTTCTCAGCGGTGTACGCGTTCACCCAGTTCTGGCTAGATGTGCGCTAACACGTAGGGGAACAAAAGCTTCTTCGCCACAGTGCAATTAGGCCTGTGCTATGCTTCCGTCCACTACCGACTCATCCAAAAAATTGGCGACCCGCCGACAGAGCTCATCTGGTGCGCCATCCTGCTTAGTTATTACCTCAGGCTGACTTCGAGCCTTCAGGAGTGATTCGGTGCATTCTTCGCTCAATCCGACCCCAAGTACTTAGCCTCCGTCTTGGTAGTCTTTACTCATGGGAACCGTGAGTCGTTCGTACTCTCCCGGTTTGCTGCTCAATTTTTTCGCAGTTCTTTTGTGCCGTAACCGAGCAGCTGTAGGCTCCATACATTGTACCCCGGTCACTCACTCACGACCTCCAGTTTTTTTTCCGGACGACTCCACCACTGTAAGCCCAATTTCCGCTCTGCACTGCACAGCAGCTTACACTTCTCCCCCTAATCAGTGGTGGCAAGCCTTACGGACCCCAAGCCATATCTTTGGGGCGTGTACATGACCGTAGGTTCCTCAGCATTGACCGCTACCTGGCTAACCTGCATCTTCTCAGTATTTTCTCTCCGGCCTCCAATTGTGTAAGTGCCTGCCCAATCACCGGCTTGCCCACCAGCTTACCACCGTTATATGTAAGTGTCTGGTATCGCAGAGGTCGTCATTTCGTACCACACTCACTCGTTTAGGACGCCATCGGCCAAGGTAGGACATCAATCCCACAAGAAGCGTTGGGCTGATGGAGGGTGGATCTACTTAGGTCGCTACCTTGGTTCAACTCTTCTCATCCATGGGGTGCAATGTTCTCATCTGCATCGGCCTATGTTGGTACCTCCGCCATCAGCAGCACGGGTTTATCTTGAGGTACCGCGCGTGGCAGTTACTTGATCTGCTCCTCATCCATTGCTTTAGGCCTCAGCTAGGAAGTATTAACGCCCTCGTCAAGCACGCAATCAACCGCGGAGTGAGCACGGCCCTAGTCTCTACCTTGAGCGCTTTTTTAGTAGGCTGGCTTTCAACCGGGGTTATATACGCCTCATTCCTTCCCAGTTTTTCGTGTTCCCGACTTCCCTATATTTCTTAGTAACGTTGGCTCCTGGCGGTCATTGTATGTGCTTGGGCGACTACCATCTAATCTCATGGCTCATGGCACCTGGTCACAGTGTATACGCTCACCCTCCTCTCCAGGTCTGTGTCTCCGACTTCAACCCGTACACTCAGAGGACTGAGAGCTCCCCCAGTTTAAACATGTGTTTCCACATACGCAATCTGAATGTGATTGAAAGGGGAACAAATCGGGGCGACCGTAGCGCGGCGGAGGCATCGAGTGGACCAGCTGGCCCACAAGAATCTGGTGCACCTATCAAGGAGGTGGCGACGGGTCGCTCGGGCGAGCGGGTGGCTTAAGTCTACTCCGTTTTACTTGCTCTTTCTTGTACTAGCTAGTCCGCCAACAATGTACCTAGGGACGATTTATCAACCGCCCACTATTCGTTGAACACACGCGTGATTGGGTTTTAAAAAAGATGATGACAATGACATTGACATTGACAAAGTGGATATGATAGTGGCGGTGAAGGTCGGGCCGAGCCGGCATCTAATTAGAAACCCAGGCGGGATCCACAAGCCGATGGTGTACTAGTACTACGGTAGGTCGATGCACAATCACGCCATCCTCAGGATGGGGTGTGGCCCCGCGCATTGGGCCACACCCCATCCTGAGGATGCTGCAGTTGTGGGGGGGAGGGAGAGGGAGGTATGCTACGTAACTCATTTTACTAGACAGAGCGCGAAGAAAGTCGAGTGCGGCGTCAGTGCGCACCCCATCGAGCGGTAAGACGATCGGGGGTACCGTCACCACAAACTATAATAGCCTACAAGGAAGAATGGAACGCTATCAGCAAGAATTTCCGATGCAAAGAGCAGGGGACGACGTACCATCTTATCGGTACCTGCGGCGGCGACCCACTGGACTCCGACCCACTGGCCGAGCGTCGCATCCTCGATGATGGTGGGAGCCCATCCGGCGACGTTGCCTGGGATGCAGCGGTTGAGCGTCTGCACCAGGATGCCCGCGACGAGCGCAAGTCTTGGGCGATCCACCCAACCGCGGGGACGGCCTGATAGGCCTCGGCATTCTACCTGCCACGTCCTACAAACCTATAGCATCGATGCGGGCACAGGAAGGAGAAGCATACCATTGGATCCAGCCCTACCCCTCTGCAGTTGAGATAGGTCGCATAGTCCGTTACAGCTATAAAAGCGAGGACAGTTTCATGCAGACGATGGAAGCGTCGGGCCTTCGTCATTCCAACCTCCTGGGTGGACCATTAGAGTGGGAAATTAAGGAGACGTTTCCTGACGGCTTGAGAAAAAATCATGTAATGGTTCAATCAGGCTACGCGACGCCGCCTCAGTGGCTCGGAGGCTGCAAGCGCGTTCACGGAATGAGCGAAAAATGAGGCAGCACATGGAAACTCACTTGAAAAACGTCAGGGATGAGTTCCACAGTGTTGCCCAGAGACGCGAGCGATGAGGTGGAGAATGAAGATAGCGTGGAGTGATTGTACTCTGCTGAGAACTCCCGAACGGGTTTCTGAAGAAAGAGGTAAGAGCAGGAATCGTTTGCCTGAGAAGACCCACCGAACATTCCCAATACTGCTGTTCCAGTACTAATGAGATCGGGCCAGCGCGTTTCGGCGATACATATTCCTCGACTGACTTGTCTGGCCACGGATAGAACAGCTTCACCGTCAAATCCCGCGGGTCTGTGGACGTTGGGTAGCACATCATGTAAGTTTACCGCAAGCAACTCATTCCGAGGCACAATGATTGGCATTTCCGTAGTTATTCGCGACCATGCAGGCGATTTGTTCAATGATGGTACGTTCGTAGCGTTGGAATACCATCCCCTTAGAAATGATGTCAATCCAAGCACGCCAGGGTGGATGTAGTCCAACATACGGGATGAATATTATGTGGCCGCTATTATCGAAATTGTTCTGACTGCGTTGTTGTCGGTACCCTAGTGATCGCCTTCTATGTCGTCTACTGGGAGGGAGCCAGGACGGCGGCCCCACAGGCGAAGCCTGCAGTTGGGCGGGGAGGTGCGTAGTCGCACAACTCACCCGAGTTCCTCGTTAACGGGAGGGACGACCACCTGGCCGAGCCTCGACCCAAGAAATTGATCCCGAGCTCAGCTTGTCCCACGATGGTTCCACTGCATTGACGCACACAAGAGACCACCAAGTGTTTTATACGTCAAACTGGGCAGGCACGGTGGCTCATGCCTGGGACCAGCGCAGCAAAACAGGTGAACATCGTGGTAGAGCGAGACCAGGGATAAAAAATTTGTAACAGACGTTCACTTATTTTTATGCAAATTGGAATGCCGGAATGGCGACGGGCGTTGCCGACGTTGCGCCGTCCCATAACGTTTCCAAGTAAGTAGCGCCGCGCGTATGTGCGTGTCTCACTGCCGGCGCATCTTTTGGCAGCTCACTGGTTCAACTTTAGTTCAGTATATCGACTTTGAACGTTGCAAACAAATGTACGCGCGTGTCTCACTTCTGGCGTGTCGTTTGCCTTGCCTGGGAATGATTTAATCTGGGGCTAGCAAAACAAGACAGGGTGGCCGTGCTGAGCATGATCTTTGATTTTTTTGTGCACAGTTAGCGGACCTTTTCCTGAAGCAAGCTGCAATGCTGCTGGCGTTGGAGTACGGTGCACTCCGCTCTGACTTATGCCTGGCGACACAAAACTAGGCGCGCGGCCGTCGGCTCTCCCATCTCCCTTGCTCATGTGTTCCTTGGCCCACCCGAACCGACTTGAAGGAGAGCCGGCATTCCCTATCAACGCGGCTTCGGCGGCCATGGTGCCCGAATTCCAATCCATGATCGAATTTGAAACAAAGGGGCTTCATCCTTCACTAGCGTCTATCATGGGAGTCAACGGCCTGTGGAAAGTGAGGCCACAGCACCCTTCCTCACTCGCCCCTACCACTCACTTTGCTCAAGACCCTGAAACCCGCCGTAGAATACACCTCTGTCATCAATCTGGCCACCGTTGAGGGGTTTCAACGCAACAGCAGTGGCACAAGATCTCTTCTTCTGGGCGTCGACATCAGGTATTTTCCCTCATTGCTGGATGAATGAGACTCATGAGGCCCTCTGCGCCAGCATACTCCTCGAAAGTTGCGCAGCCACCTTGCGAACAGCTGGGCTACGTCTCCCGTGGGCTGAAATCCCAGCCCTCAAGATATTCTTTTATCAGCTCTGCCAGTTTTCAAAGGCGCCGATTACGTTGATCTTCGTATTCGACGGCCCGCTGCGCCCCACCTTTAAACGCGGCAAACAGGTCATCCACTGCCCCACATCCCTCACTGAGCATGTCAAAAATCTCATTGTCCATTTTGGCTACTACTATCATGAAGTGAGTCTCAACCCGGTTTCCCCATTCTTCGCTGAGAATGCGCAGGCTCCGGCGGAGGCAGAGGCGGAGCTCGCCAAACTCAACGCATTGGGCTACCTATACGGAATTCTCACAGACGATAGCGACGCTCTCGTATTTGGGGCGCAGCGAGTGATAAGAACCACAGGGTGAGGATACTCATTCTTATGTATGGATCACAGACGCCGATGCTAACGCCTCAGCAGCCCTACTGTCAACGACGTCTGCCACATGTATACCGCCGATCAGATTGAAAATACTGCAGGCGTCGGTCTCTCTACCGACGGCTTGCTCTTGTTTGCTGTCTTATCGGGCGGAGATTACAATACCGGCCTTGCCCGCTGTGGACCCGTAATTGCACACAGCCTAGCTCTTGGTGGCTTTGGAAAGCGGCTGGTGGAGGCCCTCACGTCTCTTGGCGAAGTAACTCTCCGCCGAGCACTCAATGGTTGGCACGAGGACCTCCGTGCCCAACTGAGAACCAACTCCGCTGGCCTTCTACCTTGCCGCTACGGTAGCCTGGCCGCCTCCGTCCCGGATACCTTCCCAAATGTCGCCCATGCCCGCAGGTACCTCAATCCGCTGACCTCCTGGTTGCCAGAATATTCTGGATTAGAGCCTGATACCAACTGGCTGCCTCGAGAGCCTCATATAAGAGATATAACCGCCTTCTGTGTGGACCGATTCGGTTGGACTGACTCTGGGGATTTCTCGAGTGGCTTACTGAAGAGATTCCGCCGGAACTTGTGGGCCGGTGTCGCCCATCGAATGCTGTCGTCGGTAGGCCCCTCCTTCTTGAATTGACGGGAAATGTTCAACGCCTCCGTGCAGTGCGATATAGTGTACGACCCGCTTACAAAAGCGTTCCTCACACCCGCCACCGACGCACAGTTAATCATGCTGTTCAAGAAATCCTGTGCCGACAAACACGAGCTCAATGTATCTTTCCGCCGTCTTAGAGTGTCCCTTGGCGGCTTCATCCGGTTGATGGGCTTGCCGAGGACAATCCCTGACCTCGACTCCCAGGACATGCTAGTGCGAATCCCAGATATCATTTTGACACGTGCGATGCAGGAAAACTTCCCTCGTCTGTGGCTCCCTCCTTTGTTTGACTTTGCGTCCCTCCTCATCGAGATCATCCAGTGGACCGCAATGCTCCCGGCCTCCCTACTCCTGCAGTCGACGGCCGTCTGTCCCACTTCGCCACCGTCCTGGATATAACCTTAGATGACAGCAATCCTAACAGGGAGCCTTATTCCCACTTGGGTGTCATCGATATTTCTTCTGACAGTGAAGAACATGGGCAGGATGCCGTAGGGGATCTAGGCTCCACTTGGATTGATTTGACAAGGGACGATTGATGTTTTCTACACCACTTGCTCTCTGCTGTGATGCCTTTTCTTTATTAAAGCCCTCCATGGCACGCCTTCGTGCATCCTTTCTGTAAAGTAACAAGGATGTATCTATCCCTGGTACCGATTAAGTCACCAGGTTTCCGATGTTTATTAGGTTAATGAGTAAGTCGATGATGTGCCAAGCCGGGACAATGCACCGCCGACCAAGGAGGAATACCGGGAGAATCCGGTTCCAAAAACAAATACATAATCATCTAAGTTAACTGGAATAGGGTCCTCTCGATAATTTGACCAGTCTTCAAATACGTAACGTTGTGGTGGAATGTAGGAGTGCGAGAGTCCCAGTACGGCCAGGCGCCATCGTTGACAAAAGACGAGACGAACATATGTGATAGAAATTGTATACAGATTTAAGAGTCGGAAAGAGAGCGGCAAATGCCGGTCGGCGCGTTGTTTTGTCGTTTGCTCCCAACAACAACCCTCCAGTCGTACCGAGCGAAAGCTTAGTTAGTTCGTCCCCAATCATTTGCAGCAAATCCGTCTAGGAGTTCCGGTCGTTCTACACGACTACGGTTCCGTCTTTCGACGGTCCTCCAGAACGCAATCTCGTTTAGGAGTTTCCGGTCGTCTTGCACGACTCCGGTTCCGTTTCTTTGAAAACGGCTCTCGAACTACGAAGTTTCGTTTCTTACGGCGCCATCGCCTGGACCTGGAGCTGCTTGGTCTTCCTTCTGTGCGTCTCAATTTTCCTTCAATTTTGTTGATGCTAACCTGCAGGACAGGACTACGCTGTACCTGAGAGACAGCACTTCAAGAGAACGTCAATTCCAACTCAGTGGCCTTCAGTTTGGAATGTTTCACTCGTGAGTCTTCCTTTACCCGGCGTATTGAATGCTGATCCTCCAACTATGAAGTTTCGTTTATCATGGCGCCTCGTTACCCCCCCATGCATGTTTCTGGTGTCCACGAAAATCTCGATCCGTTCGCCATGGACCAAGAGAAGCAAGACTCTCGCGGCTTTCCTACCCTTCGTCTCCTCAGTTCCTACGGCTACGACTCCTCCGAGCATCCCCCCGAAGTGGACGACGCCTTCCAGTACCGCTTGCCCAAAATCGAGCGTTATCATGGCCGTGAAGTGGTCATCGGGCAACGGTGCTTGGAGTTGTGGAGCCCGAACTCTCGACAAGAGGCGTATTACCCGGGACGCCGCACCATTGCCAAGCTCGAGCTGCCAGCCATGGTTACTCGCCGCCAACACAACGGCAGTCTCGGAGTCTTCGACCCCACTTTCGCTCCGCAGCAGTACGACTCCGCCCGTCCATGGCTAGGCTGCATCGAATGGAACCTGGACCAACCTGAGTGGGAGGACCTTTGCGTTCATTGGGAGACGGAAGTCGATTCCGCGCTCTACGGCAAACTGTCTCCTGAGTACCTTCGCCGGCTGATCTCCGCCAACCAAGTCCTCAACTACGAGATCCAAGGATTCGAAGATTCCTTGTACAATAGACCGAGCCTTTGGCACTCGCGTCCCTTGTTGCCGTATCAGGTCGACTTCGATACACTCGCGAGGGCGCGGACTTACGAGGTTGTCATCGACTCGGGCGCGGCGGTGCAGCGCGGCATGCGGGAAAAGCGAGCGTGGCTCGAGTTTGCTAAACGCTGGACGAAATCTGCGACATGCCTCGACATCATGCGAAGGTGCCCCACCCTCGAAGCCCGCGACAAATTTATTGGCGTGTGGATAAACGGTGCTCCAGAACAGGACGTCTTGTTCTTCTTAACCGAAATGGGCGTGCCGTGTTTCATAGTGCATGAGCTGATCGAGAAGGAACCGCTCGGGGAGCTAGTCGTACCCAACACAATGTCAGGCACGAGATTGGAGAAAAGCTTCGAGCGGTGCGAATACGACCGAGTGGCCTTGGTCGCCAGTAAGGGTAGCTATACCCGCAGCGTCACGCCCGACCCTTATCCTGGACCCCCTCAGCCCACGCGTACTCCACCGGATTGTCAACGGTCTGGGTCCCGCTGGCAGCTCAATCTTAAGGCCTCAGATTATCCCCCTCGCCATCGCTTCCTGCCTAGCCCCATCATGCAGCCCGACTGTATTCAAGAAGTCGAAATCATGCCCGGGTTCAACCCTTGGTTGCGACCACCACCTATTCGCGACGCGGAGACTAATTCCAAGTGGCAAACGTTCTACGAGAGGCCACGCGGTGAGTCAGGAGACTCCGTCATGGTCCGTGAGGAGGTGTACCCTCAGCGCGAGTTGCAGTCAAACGAGACCATGTGGTACGACCGCAAGCGACTTCGTTGCCTCGTCCTAGTTACCCCAATCGAGGCTCCAGACGGGTACGAAGCCCCGCCCGAGTTCGGCTACCCTGCGCCGAGGTTATCGTACGGACGCAAGGTGGGAAATGATCAGATAGCGGTGGAGGCGCCTTTGGCGTGGATATACGAGAGCCAGTGGCCCATTCCAGGAGACGCCGGGAAGGAAAAGGCTCGTCTGACTACGCAAGCTTGGGTAGACCAAGCACTGAATCAAGTCTCGCTCGGTAACAGTCCCGAGCCGGCGAAGGTCGACGAGACGGACCTCAGTGATTTCAGCGACGGGATGGACGTTGACCAAGCCCCTCTCGCCGCCGAGGCTCCTGCGTCTGGGATCGCCCACGCCATGCCCGCGACGGGGACGGTGGTACCGCTCGTCTCCGAGCTCTCTGCTCCCACGCAGCAGCCCACGCCTTCCGCTCCTGGAGCCCGGTCATCCACGGGCGCCGCTCCTCCCGCCTTTCCTCCAGTTCGTCCTCGACCTCCTCCGACGCCGACGTTTGAGCACCTACAAAATCTGGTGCTTACGCCGTTTCTGCTGTTCCCCGAAATGCCAGGGAGCTACGAAGCGACTAGGTTCGTTGCATTGTTAGACGCTTTGGTGAAGCAGATGGAAGGTTGTGCCTGGACGGCAGCTCACCGCTACGACCACGCACCATGGGTAGATCATCTCGTTCGGATGCGATGTAAAGAGGATGCGGTAATGCTGCGCGGCCTGGTGGGATCCGAGAACGTTGAGATTCGGGAATGTCGGTTCTTGACGGAGGAGTCCTACAACGAGAGACTTCTACGGCCGTCGACCGTCAAAATCGGAGAGAGGTTAACGACCGAAGCATTGGCGCCGGTCGCCCAGCACGCAATCCCTAGTGGGCTGTCGTCCGCGACGCCATACTGTCCGCCAAATGTTCCGACTCAGCTGGACGACTCCTATCGAGACGCGCCTCCGTACCAACGAGATCCCGGATTCTGGGGTAGTGGTCGAGCGGACGCTCATAAACCTGCGTATCCCGCGCGCGACTGCCACACCCATTCTTCCCGATCCCGTTCGCCGTCTAGAGGAGATTCGCGCGGCAAACGAAGGCGTGCGTCTAGTCCTCCCAGCCATCGCCGTTCTTCCCAGATGCAAGTCGGATCAGAGAAGGAACAACCGAAGCTGCCTCAGCGAATGACGGGGCCGAGTAGCGCCGGGGATAATCCCTCAAACCCGCCAGGTTCCTCGGCATCATCCAGCGCGCCTGTTCCGAGCGCCACTGCGCCAACGGTTCCCGATCCGGAGGCCAGGCCTTCGACGAATTTGCTCCAATGCGCGGGAGTTGGACTCGGGGAACGGCTCTCGGAAGGGAAGACGAAGAAGAAGAAACGGCCGTATCGCCCCGACAAGGCGACGCGGGCCTACGTGCGACGGCGTATGGGAGGCGGGCCTGGGGCCGCGCCTGTGTAGACTTCCGAGCGGTACCAATTTACTGTATCATAATTTACTAACACGTAGTCTACTTTTTGTTTGTCTCGGCCTTCGCGGGCTTCTGGAGCTAATCATTCTACTATGTACACCAAGTGTATACGGAGACGTTCATAGCTTCCAGACAAGTTGTTGCAAGAATGGGACGTTGCTGATCAGCGCGTTGCTTGGTCTGTGCACTGTTTGACATTGTTGTGACCCATCCATCCGATTCTGTTGTCTCTCGTCTTCGACACCATCTCACCTGTTGACCAGTCGTTCAAAATCTGACTAGGAGTTCCGGTCGTTCCACACGACTACGGTTCCGTCTTTCGACGGTCCTCCAGAACCCAATCTCGCTTATGAGTTTCCGGTCGTCTCGTACGACTATGGTTCCGTTCCTTTGAAAATGGTTCTCCAACTGCGAAGTTTCGTTCATCATGGCGCCACCGTCTGGACTTGAAGCTGCTTGGTCTTCCTTCTGTGTGTCCCTTTTTTTTCTTTTCTGATTCTATCGATACTCACTCGCAGGATAGGACTACACTCCATCTGAGAGACAACACCTCGTCAAGAGCACGTCAAGCCCAACTCAGCGGCCTGCAATTTGGACTAGAACACACCGCAGACACTGGTCTACTGGCGCAAGACGTGTTATCCTTGAGGTCCTCCATTGCCAGTCATGTGTCTCCTTGCTTCCCCCCTTTTTTTCACATACTGACGTGCTTCCAAGTTCCAGCAGACGGTCCGCCTCACCGGTAACAACACACCCGCGGGGCCCTTTACTCTGTACTGAATCCCGACTGACCATGTGCTCCACTTGCAGAACGGTCGAGGACTATCCAGCTTTATTAAGTGTACCATAGCCATTCAACCGCGCCGCTTTCCACCTGCCAAAGAGAATCCGACGCAAATCGGAATCGGGTAAGGTCGTCTCTAGGCGCTACCCTCGTGACGACTGATAATTTGTTCGGATTAGACACGCATCTCGCATGTTATGTGTGTTTCAAAACTGCGTGCCTCAAGATTTGTTTGTGCACCACGCGCTGACTAGACCACGGACGGTCGCGTAATTCACAGCGGCGTGTCTTAACCATCTTTGAGATCTAGATCTGTCAGGTGGTCTTCGACCCAGTGGCGCGCGTGAGGTAAAAGACAATGAAGTTCTGGTCGTTCTACGCGACTACGGTTCCGTCTTTCGACGGTCCTCCAGAACCCAATCTCACTTAGGAGTTTCCGGTCGTCTCGTACGACTACGGTTCCGTTCATTTGAAAACGGTTCTCCAACTGCGAAGTTTCGTTCATTATGACGCTGTCATCTAGACTTATAGCTACGCACGCACTGTGCAAGATTCACGAGGCACCTGTAGCTGTAGGTTTTTGCCTAATGACCTGGACACAGCCAGCAAACCCGTTGTCTAAAGACATGGAGTTTACCAGCCCCCTGGCTAGCTTTTTTTCCCTGCCAAATTTACTTAAAATAAGAAAGTGGCCGAAGCAGGGATTGAACCAAAAGCCTTAGGGTTACATAACCATTGACAGCCTAAGTAACACTCTAACCAACTGAGCTAAGAAGGAATGAAAGAGAATGAAATTCATAGGGCCATATCATAGCTCTGATAATTCACAATAGAGATGTTTCATACCTTCTGGCCCCACCTTAGGGGCCTGGTTAGTGTTAGTAGGTTAGTGTTAGAGGTTAGAGGTTAGAGGTTAGCTCCTAGGTATATTGAATTTTGTTGTTAGGGTAAGGGGTTTGGTGGTTAGGTTTGGTTAGGGTTAGGGTTAGAAACACAACAAACACACATAATAAGCTTTAAACATACAATTTCGAAGATCTAGAGCAGCTTGCCTGCTCTAGATCTGGGTATAAGCAGCCCTGGGTAGGGTAAGGGTACCTTACCCTAGCCAGGGCCACCAAGTGGTTTAGAACAGCTATTTAGTGTAGTGGTTAAAAGGTCTTTTTCTGATGTGTCTTTTGTAATCATGCTATTTAAGGTGGTCTGGGTTCAATCCAGGCGGCTGTAGTTCATTTTGTCAGTTATTACTGAAATCATCACTGAATGCTCTTTTCTGGCTGTAGCCAGGCCATGGCTAGGTCCAGGTGTTTTGCCTAATGTTCTATGGCTACATCCAGGGCTTTTAGGCTATATCTTACTCGTTTCTGTGCCAGGAAAGTTGGCACCGACAACTGCAATCAACGCATCCGACCGCAGCTAGTAATGTAGACCAAACTTCACACAATTTCCACCAAAAAAATTGACTGGCGTGCAAATAAGGCAAAAACAGCAGCAAGCCAAGAGACTGTTTGGATCAAAGACCTGTTGACTCGAACCAAACCCGAGATTTTTATTTTGCCGTCATTCTTTCCATTCGATGGCACGTCAGAGGACCCGACCGAGGAGAGGAGGAAAGAACAGGGGATTCACGCCAGCGGCTATGGCCGAGGACAAGCCGGCAAGGCTGGCGACGTGCGTGCCAATATGTCGGCATTGTAAGGCGGTTGCTGACGAACTTTTCCAGCCGCCCCAGGCCTTCGCATCGCTCGAGATCCTCAGCGAGCGCATTCAGCCGTAAATTGACGTATATGCAACCCGGGGGCCCGTACGACAATGGACGCCTACGGCTTGCAGCCAACATCGGTATGTTACTGTCTGGTGCGCCACCGCTTGCATTGATGTCAGAATAGTTGAAATGGACCTTCCTGTCTCGTTTCCCACCGTCTTTGCCACCTTCGGCCGTGATTCCCAGGTCGTGACTGAAGAGATCGCGAAGCACTGGCCCACGCTGCCCGCGGCTCTGCCCCTAGTCAGTGCCGGTGATGACAAGTCGCTACTGATTACCTGCAAGAAGCCGACAGCCACCCAAGCAGCACTGTTTGGTCCAGGACAAGTCGGAAAGTGGCTACATTACCCAAAATCAAAGGAGTCGATACCATTGAAGGACGAAGAGCTGGCTGCACTCGAAGTGGGCGGTGTGCCGCCTTACATGGCGATGCACTGGGTGCATGTGATCCCGCTCCCAATTTTAAAAAAGCTGCTGGTCCTATTCGATGCGCTAGTGGCCGCGGGCGTAGAGTTTCCCGAGGCTGATTTTCGTCGGTCGGGCACAGCAGCGCTTCACCTCGGCGTTTGGAGCCTCTATGCGCGGCAGCCGCGAATCACGGCGGATTCCCACCAGACGATGATCAGTAACTCTACCCAGCGGGCGCGAGTAGTGGCCGCCATCGATGCCCTATGCATGATTGTTAAGGTGCACATTGTCCCCAAGCTGGTGGAACTCATGGACGAGTATGTACCTGGGCAGTCGCGCGTACAAAACAGGTAAGGCACGTACGCTGTCGCAAGCCTGCTGACCAATGTTTGCCCTGTAGGATTCATGAGCGAGTGACGAGGTTACTCGAGGAAGATTTCAGACAGCGGCCGACAATGGACTTTGGGCCAGTATTCTACACGATGGCCGTCAAGGAGGGATCAAGTGAGCGCATCCACGTCGATTGGAATGACAATATTCACAAATACGCCCTGATCTTTTGCGCGGGAGACTACACTGGCGGTGAATTCTGCGTGCCACAGCTGAATATCCGGATCCCCCTGCGGCCTGGAGCGGTTCTGGCCGTGAGGACTCGTTTACTAGCGCACTGTGCAACACTCGTCGGGCAGGGTAGACGGCTCGTGTTCACTTGTTTTACGGACAGCACGCTCCTGGAGCAGACCCTGAGGGGGCACGAATATGCGCTGGTGTAGACAAATACATCCCCTTTGTGCAGCTACAAGGCACCGCGTTGTACCTATCTGGGACGTCTCTGTTCGTTGCCTGGATTGAGGTTCAGGCCCAATACAAGTCGTGGAAATTTAGGGAAGGATGTAAATGAGTTTAACCGTGGGAATAGGTGCAAACATTTGAACCGTGGGAATTCGGGCGCTGCCAGACCTCAAGACTCAGTGGCATATTCGCAGAGACCCGGATAAAGACCAAGGACTCGTCGCAGAATGCCTCTTTGGGTAACGCAATAAAAGACCCGCACACTGGCGCCATGACGTCTCACGATTCGGATTCTCCAGCCAAGAATTCGCGCGAGCCCTGCGGCACGAATTCAACGTCTACCAGCACCCATTTTGGAGGATGGACCTAATATGGACCAGTTGGTCGCGTGGACGGATGCGTTCCTACATAGTGCGTCGATGCAACGTTGGAAGAGAACCGATCTCGGGGACAACGAGCGCAAAGCGGCCGCGGTCCACTGGTAAGCACCACGTCTTGCCGCATCTCTCCAAGTTTGACTGGATTCAGGTTTGTCTCGGCCTAGGTGATGATGCTTGAAATGCTTCCCCTCGTCCACATGTCAGGGTGCAACCAATTCGAAATCCATGCGGAAACCCTCTTGGTCGAATTGGCCGAGGTCCTCTCCAGCGACGTCCCGGCCGCAGGTACACACAGCAAGCTGTCGGAGATGTTCGCGCACTCGAAGTGGATACTCACAAGACCTGTGCGCCTCATGAACCACCACTGCGACGCCAACTGCGTTGTGAGTGATTCATGGGTCATCATTTCGGAGCTCCTCGACGACGCCTCCCCTTCGGCGATCACGGTCTACACCAACAGGGACATCAAGCTGGACGAGGAGCTGCCCGTCAAGTATGGTGATAATTTCTCCGGGAGACTCGTCAAGTGTGAGGGGAGCTGTTGTGTGCCTCGCCACCGCCCGTCCCGACAACCACCGGGACTTTTCAACGTCGACCGCGTCTGCAGGCTGAGGCGAAGCCCAGGAAATAGCGCGCACGGCGGGACAGGCAGCGGCAGAAGGAGCAAGGCCGTGGCGAGGGTGTGATCTGAAACCCCAGTAGAGGATACTGCTTGTCGAGTGACATTTCGTTCTTTGGTGGAATTTGGCCGCGTCTGCGGATTCGTCCCGCTCATAGGATCATTATGTTTCCTTCCAACTTTTACATTGACTTCACTCCAGTCCATACATCACCATCATAGATACAAAAGGCTTTGAATCAAGTCACAAGAGATACGCGTGTCCAATCGTGATTGTTTCGTACATGAATGTATGCTGGACTATGCATGTCAAATTTACTTCAGCCGAGTGATTAGTGCTCTTTGTTCCACGAAAAAAGAGTTAAGACGCACCACTTGCACCACCGCCGCTATTCAGTCGTCGGTGAAAAGTGTGCCAAGTTCAGCCAACTCCTGCTCATCCATCATCGAGTACAGGTTGGTCTTGTTCCCGGGCCCGATATCTTGCGCCCAGATTGGGGACCTTGACCCGTGACAATTGCCAAGCTGTTTCATCTGTTCTGCAGTAGGGAGCGGCAATGGACCCTCCATGGTTTGCCCGTCTCTACTGTACGCGATGGAGAAGAACGGGACACCTCTGCGATACCTGTACATTGGAAGTTCGAGTTCCTCTGGCCATTCGAACGTCGTGAGGTTCACCACAGCGATGGTGGCGAAAGGGTAAATCCATCTCATCCTGATCAAAGGGCCGACTTGATCCCTAGACGCGGGCCAGCCCAGGAACCAGTATTTATGGTTCGCATCAGCCGCCAAATGAACCACCGCATTTGCCTCCGCTGTACTACTTGAGGAGGCGGGCGGCGCAGGGGAAGAGACTTTAACACCCTGCGTTTCGGAGTATGCACGCTGAATCACTTGGAAAACAAGGGGTCCGTGAGGAATCACAGTGCTGAACGTGCGAGTCACTGGAAATGTGGTGAGGTCGAGAAATCTCCGCAAGAGTGTGTCCTACTTGTCCAAATACGAACGACCTGAGTCATCGCTATCACGACAGCAATACAACTAATGAGAATCACTGGAATCATTGTCGTGGTTGGGAGCGAAAAGAAGGCAGGTGACCCGCTGACAAACACACCGGTGTTTGTCTCTGTTATCTATCCGTTCAAACATTTGTGGTTCAACACAGTGATAGTTGATAACTGGAAACATGATGATAGCCGCTCTCGGATGGCTGGTTCTGCCTTTAATCGGTTGGTTTAGCCGACTTCCTCCACAACAAAGTTTCCGGCACTGATCCCATTTGCAGCTGGTGTCGGCTTACTCAGACTCGGACTGGGAGTGTCAGTTGCTCACAGACAATCCAAGGTACGCGTGTAATAGATGGTGCGGCCAGAGTCGTTAAAAAAGCCTTCAGTGGCCCCCGAAAAAAATTATTACGACTGCCTTCGCGGCAAAGTTTGAATGCCACCTGGCTGTCGCACTCCCAGCGCGCTTGGAGTTTCTGTGGTATGGCGTCTGGGTCTTCCTATGCGAGAGTCTCTTGTCATGCCATTTGGTGTCTGGGACGAGAAACATCACCAACATCGTCGTTCCCCAGTTTGGGCTCTGCGGGATACCCGACCTGAGAGGCAAGATTCCCGACATCGTCGTGACAATTGTCATCGTCGATAAAAGCACGGGGCTCACCGAGGAAATCATTGAGCTCATTATCGAGAACAAGAAGAAGGTCGAGGATCCTGCGTACCTTCCCGAAATATTCCCTTGCGTTTTCAGTCAAATCGCGGCGCAGATTCGGAACGCGTTCCGCAAGCATCCTGTTATATCCGTGCTTTGTCGGACCGGCAATTCCCGAGAGGGTTTTCACGCTATGAAGGTCTACTGAGCGTTTCCCTTCTAATCACTGATTACTCATCGGGCTGACGGACTTGTATTTCTCCGAGGCCTTATTGTCTAGTCCGACTTCTTTCTCGGGCGTCCTTACCAAGCCCGAAGTCCTTTATTGTTTAACCTTACTAAGTCACCTTGCTACCTTATTGTTTAATGTTTCTTACTTACCAATATCTCACACGCTGAAAACGCTAACTCTCAGGTATGTGTGAATGCGAAATGCGAAATGCTAATGCAGCAGAGCTATGAACTCTAAACCACACACAACACACAACACTATCAACAACTAACCCCTCAATAGAGAGAGTCAGAGTGCAAGTTCGGGGGTGTAAGTCAAGTATTAGACTTGATAGCAGCTGGTTTCTCGGTCGATCACTTAGTTAACTAAGGGTCGCTCGCGCTTTTGCAAGGTTTGACTGGTCAAGTCAAGCTGTATTGGACAAGTAACGTCTAGGACGTCAAGGAGACAGTATAGGGTAGGTTTTAAGACCGTTAAGTCTGCGCTTTTTGTGTCTTTCGACGGTTTCAGTGTTCTGTTCAATGTTCTAGGTCTGTTTGCCGTGTTCTGACTATTGCCGTGTTCTATCAATTGCCGTGTTCTGATTCTGATCCAATTCGTTCAAAGCAATCTATCGTTCGTACACAGTCTAACCTCCACGGCTATCAGAGCAACGGTTCCAGTGGCTGACACAACGTGTACAGCGCCCCTAGATGTGCTAGCTTGCCCTCTTCTTCTGCTGCCCTTTTATACTACTGCCCTATTGTTTACATCACGATGATTACTGTACAATGTCCGTTGGTTCGCGGCACCTGAATCCTAATCCCTGGCTCCTGATTGGTCGTGTCTTGTGGAGACATATGGTGGACATGTGGTGTTTGACACGACACATGTGATTGCTGATTAAGTGGATAGAAAGTGTCTTCTTCGTCTGTAGCCTCTTGTCCCGGGCCTGATTAGTCTTGAAGCTCATGCACATCTCTTCTACCTTCCTAATGATACCCCATAATCCGTGGTTTGGTTTGGTGGTTCATCCACAATATCGCAATCTGTCTTTCTCTCTCTGGTTTATCCTCGCGGCTAAACGGCTGGATCATGTCCTACTGTTCAAGTCATCCCCAGACTCGGTCTGGACCCAATGCGTGATCAAACGCGTCCTCAGTTTTGGGTAAAACAGGTCTAAATAGTCTTGTCGCGAATAATTGGGTTCTTCCCACTGTTGCCTGCCAGCACTTGGTATATTTGACCTCGCAACCTCTTTGGTATGCTGTTTGTGTCCTAGCAAGCAGCCTTAGGCCTTGTATGTCCTAGTTTCTCTGCCACCATCGTCAAGTTTCCTTAGTTAACTAAGATATCTGGTGGCCCCATTTGTGAAGGTACCGGTAGAAGTCCTTGTTAACCTCGTAGCTTGTGCTAATAGACTGAACCACTCAGTCAGAGTGCCCTGATGGTCCCTCAGTGCGTGTTGACACGCTGAATCGTGCAAAATCGCAAAATTCATGTGTACTTGGTTTCACGGCTTATCATCTCCCCCATTCTTTAATATTGACCGTCCCCGGTCACCAGTCTGCTGGCAAAGCATTTTCTAATGGTCCCCCGTTCTTCTGACATAACTTGACCACCACTACATTTTTCATGAAATGGCCAAGTTCGACATTTTAACACGCACGTGCGAATCACGTGACCGTGTTTTTCCCATATGCGGACATCTTTTTGATCAACATGGTTCTCAAAGCTTGTTTGGTCAACTCCTCTCGCAGTCCCACTCAGTCATGCCCTTTAGCACCATTAGATTCCTCTCATTCTGGCAATCTTCCTGACACCCCATATGTCTAGGTTTATTTCACAGGACCTGGTAAACCCTTCGATTAAAGGTTTTACTGCCTGTTTTCTATTCTGAGAAAGTTTTCCCAGGGTTCAATTGAGCTAGGCCTCAAGGCGCGCTTCCTTGCAGAGTTTATTCTGCATCTCAGAATAGCTGCGCAGCCTTCGGCTAGGTGAGCCACTCGTTTTTCTTGTCCTGACTCCACCACCGCCCTTGGCTAACCAACGCTGCCCCACTTTTCGTCCTCAAGAACCCTTTCTCTGGCTTGACTTCAGCGTCAGCCCGGCCGTCCTGACTTTCACGTCGGACGGTCTCTTTCGCTTATGTCTTCCACCGTCGCCACTTTGGCTGACCGCGATGCCAATGGACGAATTCTCGACCCTTGGCATTTCTTTCGGCAACCTGGCTGGGTCACCGCACACCAGTTCATGGTGAACCCCGAGTCCCTCAAGATCAGCGAGCAGGAGGTCCTGGATGCCATGGAGCTCGCGTTGCCCACATTGGTATGTCTCAATTCTTCTAGGTTGCGCGTTAGTTAACTAAGACACCTCCTCTCTTTTTGCCTAGCATGATCATCGCCGCGAGTTTCCTGCCGCCTACCCTGCTGATATCAAGAAATATTTGTATCCCTTGCGTCGAGTTTTCAGTCTTCTCCCAGCGTCGCGTGTTCGGCAGGAACTATCGCTGTTCCTTCCTAGCGAGGTTAAGTCTTGGTCGGTAAGTGCATCCCATGCACCCCTCTCCTTTGTTTCTGCTGACGCGTCTCGTTTCCAGCGCCAGCTCTATCGCCTTCCTTTAAATTGGTCTTTGCCCCCCGTCAGCGCGTTCGTCAAGAACACTGCTCCAAGTTCCGCGGTGGACGCCGAACCCCGCGGACGCACCTCCACGCGCCCGTCCAAAGGCAAAGGGCGCGAGATTTTGCCCCCTCCACAAGTCGAAGCAGGCCCTTCAAGCCCCGCGCGTCTACGACGCATCTCTTCAAAACCACCTCCAGAATCTGAGGACGAGGAGCTGGAGTCTGCGCCACTACCCCCAAAGGCGCGGCGCATCCGCTCTCGTACCCCAGGCCCTGCTTCTCGTCCCATATCGCTGTCCGGTATCGACGCCGCATCGGAGGGTGCTCCCACTGAGCCCCTTATCCCAGACGTTAGCGGTCTGCGGTTGTCCCATTCACCGTCACCTAGTCGGCCTGGAATTCCTTCTTCTGGCGACGTCGAGATGGCCGACGTCCCCGCGTCTTCTCCTCCACCGTCTCGCATCCCTAAACCCCAAAAGGTGATTTTCGCCGGCGTCGTTGTACCACTGCGTCCTCGCAACAAGAATGTCCCTCCCAGGATTCAGCCAGTACGTCGCCTTTCTGAACTTCAGAAGGGTAAACGTAAACGGGTCGAGGTAGAGTCCGAGGCAAGTCCCCGTTCATTAGTTAACTAAGCGCTCTATCTGATTTATGTTGGCTAGGAGTCAAACGACGAACCCGAATACGTCCCTCCTGCTTCGGATGGTGAGGACAAACTCGAGGACGACCGTGAGGCGCCGCCTGTCCCAGAGGTCGTTCACCCCAAGCTCCACCGCGTTCAGACGGCGCATCTAGACCAGCGCAAGCACCCACACGGTCGCAAGCGCGCGCTTCCAGGCGAACCGTGGCACCCCGTCACCGATCCTCAATACTGGGATGGTCAGCCCCAGGAGCCCGCGCCAACTCGCGTCACTCTTCCGACTAACCGGATGCAACTCCCATCCGTCGTCCGCATCCACCCCCGGAAAGTCACCAAAGTCCTGACGCGGATCTTAAATAATGTACGTCCTCTTTCTAGTATTTTCTTTCGGTCTTTATGTGATTTCCTGACGTCTTTCCAGCCTGGCCACGCCTGTCTGACCTGCATTTTATTCGACCGCCTTTGCGAGTTCCGTGGTTATGGCGCGTATTGTACCGCCTGTGAACTTCAGAACAAGAATCCTTGTTCTTACAAGTTTACCGACCAGCAACTCGAACATTTCAGACTCTTGGCAGCACCGTGGTTCCATATTGGATATGGTCGTGCGTTATCAACGCCATCCTCCTTCGTTCTTTTCTGACCTGAATTCGCAGATATTTGGCGTCTCGTTGAAGAAATGCACATTGCATTCGTTCGTGCGCAGCGCGCCCAAGTCGAGGCCGTTGTCGCCACTCAAGATTTCCGCGACAAATGGCTTGAGTTTAATCAATGCGCCAACACCACTATCAAGACTATCGGTGTTGACAACTTCCAAGACCGTTTTACCCACGAAAACTCGACCGACGACCTCATCCAGGCCATTCAGCGGCAGGCCGATATTTTCAACATTATCCTCGCCCGACACCGGTTCCTCCACTCGCGAGACCATGTCCGGTCCTTCGAGGTCCATCCATCGCCTAAAACCCCTGGTGATCAAAACATGGTCGGGACCGAGGCCGCTGATAAGCATGCAAAATGGCCAAGCCTGAAATTTACCAATTTCCGCGTTCTTGTTCCACTTACTAAAGAGGAACCAGGGTTTATCAATATCTTGCCCATAAAGAGCCATAGAGAGGTCCGATCTGTTGGCTAAAGGCACTACGCCTCTAGTTACATAGTAAAGACTTGTCAGGTCACCGATACCACGAGGGTCAACGGCCTGGGGAGCTGCTGTGTATTTACGCGTAATTCAAAGTCCAACCATTCGATCGAATTGGGACAGAGATAAAGTGTTATACCAAGGACATACACACACCATCCATTCTGACTACAAATTACACCTGAAAAGTACACTACTGGAGTTGGGAATGAACGGACAAAGGAACCTTTACTGAAAGTGGAACACGGCCCGAACAGTCCGGCAGTAGCCGACGGATCAATCCACGGCATGTTTGATATTCAGCGCTTGGACCGAGGTCTGGATTGGGTAGCGCAACTGTTGCCTAGGGAAGGTTGATCCACTAGCTCCATCATTCATGTGTTGGAGTAGTTTATCCGTTTTCCCGCACCACAAGTCATACTACATGACCATTTAACCGTGATTCTGCAGAGAGGGCTAGACACGGGTAAAATCCACATCATAATATGATGCCATCCCTGGGATTAGAATCAAATCAGAACATAGGTCTCGGAACAAAGTATCTATTTAACCGTTTATTTATCCGTTTGTATTCATTGCGTGCTCATTGCTAATTATTCATGTACTATTTATATTTTATTAGTCCTGCATGTTGTGTCACTCGTTTGTATAAATACAGACAGGTTCAGAGAGGGAAGGCAGTGAATTCACCCCTTCTTGCTAGACGTATTCAGCTCTGCTGATATTGTCGCTTGGGAAGCCTTGTATTCATTCGGAGTACCTCTTGGAACTTGTAAAGTTCTTTTAGTTATTTCGGTCAATATATTGTTGGTTGTTGGATCGCATCTCGCGCTAGGATCTTAGGGAAACAGAACACGGAACAGACTCATAAGGGTTTCATAAGGGTTTCGCAAGGGTTTCATAAGGATTTAGGCAAACGGACTTGATAGAACAAGGAACAGAATCATAAGGGACCGAGAACACTGAAAGGATAACAACGTCTAAGGACTAATCCACCCACCCCACAAAATAAAAACACCTCTTGGCACCTTCTAGACCTCATCTGAGTCACTAGATCGGCTAATTGAATCAAATCAGTATTTACGCGTAAATAGCTATTACTTATATCTAGCACAACCTGAGACCTAATACTTGGTCCGATCCCCGTACTCGCACCGTTTATTGTTTGGATTTGTGTTCAGTGTTGGTTTTGTGTTATTAGTGCTCTAAAGCGCTGATTTACATTTTACTACATTTCACGCTTGTTCAGATAGTCAGCGTTTCATCTGGAGCCCACCGCGAGGGGATCAGTTGAGCTATTTCTTTGAAATAGTTGTCTTGTGTTGTATTGAATTCACGAACGGTTCAATCGCACATTTCTAGACTTGATAAAAGTCTAAGGAACCAAGTTATACCACTTTGTTATCTTCGGATACACTGTGAAGGACTTCTCTGAAGTCATCTGTTGTTGAGCCTTTAGCTCCACGGAAAAATTCTACCCTTCGGCACGAGACAGCCTCGAGCCGGAACTTCTGCATCTGCGGGCAATCCGAATCTTAGCGAGGAAGATTCAGAATCGGTTGAGACTCCATTCATAAAACCAAGGAGGTCGGAAAGAAGGAAATCTAAGGGCTTCGGCACTCCAGAGGAACTTCCCCCACTACCTAGCAAGCGAAAAGGACCATCACCTGCTGAAAGGGCGCGTGAAAAG